>VZZY01023993.1:0-36059 GCA_013400335.1 Eurystomus gularis | reverse complement strand
CGCCTCACGGCCGGGGCAAGCGGTGGCCGTGCAGCCGTGTGAGGCTCGGCGAAAGCCGCGGCTCGGGGAGGTAGCCGGCGTGTGCGTGCCTCGGCTAAGCCCTGTCCGGCCCCCTCGGCAGGTGACGGGATCCCGCGTCCGGGTCTCCCGACTGTTTGCAGTCGCCTACGGGAGCCCTAGGTGTGAAGCGCCGCGGCTCCTTGCGCTGCAGCTGTTTGTTCACCTCCTCATGTGCTGCTGTGGGCTGGGCGTGAGGAGACTTGCTCTCTCTTTCTTTTTTGGGCATCTAAGAAAGCCCGGGAGCTGGAGGGGAAGTATCCTAGCTTGTCAGCCCACAGCACCGCACCCGCTGAGCAGATGAGATTCGTTTCAGGCAGGTGACTTGACAGGAGGAGCCGCTTGGCTTGCTGGGTCAGAGGTAGAAGGCTCAGATGTGGGCATTGCATGCAGTCAAGCATCGGTCTTTGAGGGCAAGCCCTCTGCTTCTGGGGTAGGCACAGTGCTATTTTTGGCATACGCAGGTTTGCAAATGGTGAGGTTGTGAGTAACACTGAACGCAAGGGTTAGAGATGCAGGTGAGGTTTTGGCTGTCAGAGTTATACCTATGGAATCTTTTAGAATTGCATCCTCTGAAACAGGAAGATTTTGATCTCACTTGGTGTGGCAGAATGACAAGAGTTGAAGATCATCCCTCCCTCCTTTTTTTCCACTCTGAACTGGCTAGAAAGAAGGGAGCTAGAATGAAAAATTACAGAAAAGGAGTTGATATGTAAAGGCTTTCAGATACTTTAGGGGGTTTTTAACCATGATAAAAACATGGTGCTGTTTCTAGGCAGTCTAGCAGAGTTGTCAGACAAGCAAGTATGAGTCTGGCCAAGCTTCAGTAGCAGAATAGACCTGCCCATTATCTGTGGTGGTTAGGTGTTCTTTTGTTACCTGCATGTTGAGACTGCTCCCTATAAAGAACATCAAGGGAGAAGGGAAGGAAGTTAAAATTTCATACCCTATAAAAGAAAGGAAGACTGTAATGTGCTGAAAGGTGTGCCAGACTTATAGGTTAGGAGTTCCCCAAAATTTATCTCTGTAATCTTACCTAGTGACAAAGTTTCAGGAACTAAGGGAGATTTCATACAGTTGGTGATAATGTCAAGTACTGCAGAGCTCAGGAAGGATGAGACCCTGTGTGTTGTTTCTGAATCTGATTGTTGCATCTGTCCACGTGCAGCTCTAGCAGCTTAGCTGCAGATTTCAGTGTCATGTCAGATGTCCCTGGAGAGTTACTCTTTCCTGTGAATAGCTGTTAATTTTGCAGTTTGTGAGGTTTTTTACTGCTGATGTAAATGGAGTGTATGTATGGTGGTAAAAATCCTTTGTTTGGCTGTTTTAATGTAAATAATAATTTCTTATCTTCAGCCACCAAAAATACAGAGCTATTCTGAAGAAAGAAAAGCGAAAAAAAAAGCGTCAGGCACTTGCCAAACTAAGAGACTCAGGTAACTGTGAAATGTTTTGGATTTTTTGTTTTGTTTTGTTTTAAAAGGATATAATTTTGTGTACCTTTGCTGACTATTACATCCAGTTATTTAGATGCATAGTTTTGTGTTTTTTCTCAGAAGCTACAGAAAAAGATGAATCAGTATCTGAGGAGGAAGAGGAAGAAGTGGAAGAAGAGGAGCAAGAAGAAGAAGAAGAAAAAAAACTTGAGGCAGAAAGGTGAAAAACCTAGAAAATGGCATATATGCAGTAAATACCTTTGTAGTCAATTCCATTTTGATACTTTGAAAAGTTCAGTATATTCTGTAAAGTCAAATCCTTTTTGTATATTTCAGACTACACAGTTTTCCTCTAAAGCCTGAATGATTCCTATGGAATTTTCTCTTTTAAAGAAGATTAGATAAGTTGTAGTTATTGCTGAACTAATAAATTTGAATTTTATGCCTGACAATTGCATCAGTTATGGATAGGCATTACATTTTGTTTGTGGTATCTGGTTTCCTTGGTAGACAAAAACTACATGAGCAGTGGTTGCTGAGAGAAGAAAAGGCCCAAGAAGAGTTCAAGCTTAAGAAAGAAAAAGAAGAGGCTGCAAGAAAACGTCAAGAAGAAGAAGAGGTGATGTATAAACTGAGTGCTACAGTTGTGTCTGGCAATAAGGTAGACATAGTGTAATATCTTTTACTGTTCTGTAGTGGACCCTGTTTTCTTGGTGTTGGTATGTTTGAAAGTGTAAGCTCTTCTATCCATTCTAGAAGAGCAAAATTAAAAAGGAAAAGAAAAAGACTCTTTAAAAGGGTTTTTGTCGAAAGATATAGTTGCTTATGTCTGGATGAAAACTTAATGAATAGAATAGAATCCTAGGTTGTAAGGGACCACCTGGTCCAGCGTTTCTTGATAAAACCGTGGTCTAGACAAGATGGCCCAGCACCCTGTCCATCCGAATCTTAAGTGTCCAGCATTGGGGAATCCCCCACTTTCCTGGGGAGATTATTCCAATGGCTGATTGCTCTCATCGTGAAAAATTTTCCTTTTGTGTCCAGTTGTAACCTGCCCAGGGGTAACTTGTACCCATCACCCCTCATCTTTTCCATATGACTCCTTGTAAAAAGGGAGTCTCCGTCTTCTTTGTAGCCACCCTTTAGATACTGGAACATGGTGACAAGGTCTCCCTTAAGCCTTACTTCCTCAAGGCTTAGCAAAGCTAGTTCTCTCGGCCTTATGTGGCAGCTTCCCAGTCCTTCAGTCATCTTTGTGGCCCTTCTCTGGACCCTCTCCAGCCTGTCCACATCTTTTTTCTCTACAGTGGGAACCAAAACTGAACACAGTGTTCCAGGAATTGTAATACAGCCTGATAGTTTTGAATTTGATTATAAAGCATTTGTTTCCTTAAATAATTTTAATTTTTTTTTTTTTTTTTTAATCATGAAGAGGAAGATCAAAGAAGAATGGGAAGAGCAGCAAAGAAAAGAGAGAGAAGTGGCACAGCAGAAGCAACAGGAGAAAAGAGAGAGAGAGGTGATTCCTGGCAGTGGGAGGATAAACATGTTACATATCCTCTTACTTTATGAGATGCAACAGTCTATGCATACTGAAGAGGGATTTTATTCTAATTAGTAAACATATAAATGTGTTAGTTACTTCCCTCCGTTCTGTCTAAATTCCTGAAACTATTATTCATTGTTAAAGAGGATCTAATGAATCCATATACCTAGAAGGGTAACTAGTCCTAACGCATCTCGTTGTTAATAATATGTAATTTTTTACATCAGTTAAATGCAAAGGCACGCTGTGAATGCAGGTTCTGATATGTGCACTTTTTGCATCATGCATTAAAGATAATCCTTACTTCATGTCCCAGCTGAACACAGTCAGTGTTGAAGAAAATGCCCAATGAGGATATGGAACATGGACTTACATTGCTGCTGTTCCTTAATCAAAAGATATATTGCAGCTCTTCTTTACCTGACTCATCCAACAGGACGTATCTTTTTTTCAGAGCTCCTTGAGTGGAGAAAAAAATGATACTGAAGATACTAGTCATTGATAACATTTCTGTTAACGATACATTGTTTTGAAGTTTTAGAAGTTGAATGACCTGGATGTAAGATGTCCTGTACAGAAATCCAGATGAGGACTGGCCTATCGCCAGTAAGGGTGATTGCAGCTTCTCCAGTCATTCTCCAGTCATTTTAGCTTCTCTACAATCACAAAAGATTCCAGTCATTTCACTGGGCGGTGTCTTGCTGCTGTGTCGGGTAACCACAGCAGGAGAAGATACATGAGCAATCAGTGTTGTCTCCTGCATTTAATAGTTGGTGATGTCAGTGATTACGTAACATTTGCACAAGGAATGAAAAAGAACAGCGGTTGTTGCATTTCCTGTCTTCCTCTTGTGATAAGTGTCCATTTCTGTCTTTGCAGAGTAGGGAGAGAAAATGATGGTCGTGTCCCTCATTTAAAATTGAGATACAGTTCCAAGAGAGTTGAACCATGGAAACCGTGGCATTTTGTTCCTTCCCTCTCCTGATCTCTGGGTTTGCCCAAGTCCTCAATGGGCTAATTTGGTTCTTCTTAAACTAGATGGAAGCCGCTTTCTTTTTTGCTTAGATGTTGGTCTATTTATTTTGGTTTTATTTTTTTCTGGGTTACTACTTCACTGGTTCAGTGGGTGAAATTGGCTCATAGAGGGCACTGACAGGCACCCAGAGGGAAATGGGGTACTCAGCTGGGAGTGGAGCCACCCTTTTCAGCAGCAGAGAGTTGTTCAATTGATTTGGCCTATCTTTTGAAACAGAAGATTATTAAAATTCTGACTGACTGATTTAACTATATATATTTATTTTTTTTCCCCTTCCTAAAATGAGAAATGGGTTTGGTGGGTTTTGGATTTGGATTTTTTTTTTCAGTTTGTTTGGTTTTGGTTGTTTTGTTTTTGGTTTTTTTTTCGTTTTCTTTAATAGGATGGATAATATCTGAAATACTTGAATACTTGATGATTAGTACCAGATGCTGTCTGGGTCCTCATCTTGGATTGCATTTTTTAATTTTTATTTGCTCTTCCTCTTTTTCAAATTCAGTTCTCTTCCAAATGAACAATGCTAGCATTTTTTCTTGTATTGGTTATGTTTAAATGTCTTTTTTCTTGGAACTTCCTAGAATAATACTTTTAGAACTAATTTCCAGGCAATTTTGCAGAGTGATTTTATTGTTTTGCTCAGCCCACACAGAAGAAGGAAGGGGAAGAATATCATCATTGTTTTCCTGTATTTGGGAGGTTAGCCACAGTGAACGTAATGATACTGAAGTTTCTTGACAGTTACCTGTTTTGCTTTAACAGAGGGTCACTAAGCAATGTGTTTTTCTGTGTGTTATGTAGAATGCAACATAGAACATTACACAGAATGTTCCACATCTAATGCACCTAAATGATTGTGAACTTAACTGTAACCAGACTGAGTACTAGAGCAGGAGATATATTTAAGTATTCAATACTTCAATGATAGTTTTAAAAAAGAAGAAAAGTAAACCTTTTAAATTGTCTGGCATTTAGATTAGAAAGCCGTCTACATGAGGGTCTTGTCTGATGTATCCTTTAACAGCTTTGTAGCACATGAATCGCTCCAGGGGAAAAGTCAAACTTCCATTTTTAAAGCCAACCCCATCAAACTTATTATGCATAATCCTTGAGTATTGTAAATTAGGTTCTTAACTAAAGAAACCAGATGTTTTGCGTGTCCTCAGGGTTTTCACTAGTCCTGTGTTTGCACCATTTATAGGCAGCTGTGCAGAGGATGCTGGATCAAGCTGAAAGCCAGGTATGCTCAGAGACTTCTTGAAAAAGAACTGTACAGTAATTTAATTGCTATCCGGTGTTTGCCTTCTAGCACGTTGTCCATCTGCTCTCAAGAACCTAATGGACTGAATAAATTTAATATATAATGGCTTGCATGAGCTGTAAATAATTATTTACTGGGTGGAACATAATTAAGCATATTTCTGGCTGGTTGGTGGCAGTGCATGCTTGTTCCTATTCAGGGGATCTGAGTCAAAATGAATCAGGAAATACTGCTGTGTGCTGTTGAAAACACACTATGCATTATGGTTTATTTATGAATTAGAATTCTAAATAAATCTGTCTGTCCTTCTGGGTGGCAAGACAAACTTGTTTTTTTAAGCAGATGGCAGGATGTAAATAAAAGGATTCAGCAGGAGAGGAGAGCACAGATCCCTAAGAAAAAAAAAAAGGTGGGGAAGGGAGAAGCTGAATGCTCAGGTGCCTGGGAGACCACGGATCTCAAGCTGGCAGCGTGTAGTAAAGAGAACTGCAGTTTTCATTTCAGTCTCAGGATGAATTCAGTCTTTCCTGTTGCCTTAAATAATTTGGCTTTTTATCCCTGTCATATAGTTAAACTGTTAAAAATTTTTGCTCTGCTTAAACCACTGCATAGATCTGAAAATTAAGTTTTAACCTAGTTAACTCATTGTACGTTGATTGCCATAGTTAAATTAGCTCCAAATTATGTGTCTACTGTTGTTTAGGTAGGGAATCTAACTCTATTTCATAATATGGGTAGAAAAATGCTTTGAATCTGCCTAGAGCTCAATATGTATTAGCAGCCATTTCTGCAAAGGAATGGGCAGAAACATGGTACGTGAGAGACTTCATTATAGTATCAGTTCAGGGTTCAGTTGCAATTGAAATGACTGGGCTGTTCTGTCGGAAGTAAGTTATGGCTGAGAATCATGAACAGAACTGGTAGCAGGGTCAAATGCTGCTTGTAAATAAGCAGTTTTCAGTTGATTTAAAACAAGAGCTTAGGCTAGTCAGCTGTACAGATCTTTCAGTTAACAAAATGAAAATTCCCTTTTTAAAATGTGTGGTTTTAGTCAGCTAAGGCCTGCAACTTGATAATCCAATTTTGAATTACAGAAATCGTAATGTCCCAAGATGATCAGTATGGAGGATTTTACTTCCAGTGCTAACTATGAATTTTTTTTTTTTTTTTTTTTAAATTCTGACCTTTGGCAGGTTACTTTAATTTTAGTCTTTTCTAGTAACATAAAAAAGCAATTATAACCTTAATGAGCTTTGAGCTGTTGCAGCGACAAATAATTAAATAGTCCTAGCTTTCTGTCTGCCAGGTGTATAAAGAGCTGCTCAGCGGGTCCTGGAATGAAGTAGGTAACGGGCTTAGCTGGAGAGAACTTGTCCCAATATTTGTAATTCTTGTGGATAACAAATGAGGGGCAAATATATTGCAACTCTTTTGGTTATAAAGTCTTGAGAAGCTTTTCCTTTAGCAAAAGAAGACACCCAGTTTAGTGATTTAGTTGTTAAAAAGAAATCATGAATATAGACTTGTTCTTAAAACTGAACGATTATCAAGAAAAGAGATTTCCATCACCAGAGACCTAAGGCACGGGGCAGTTTTGTAAAACAATGCTTAAAATAGGTTCAGCTTGCCTTGTAGTAATGCAGTGCTCATAATTGCATGTGGATTTAATTGGATGAAGTAGGTAACGGGCTTAGTTCTTTATTATTTTGTAACTTCTATGTACTTCAATGTTTTTTCCACAGCTGGAGAATGGTGTGTCCTGGCATAACCCAGAGCCCCCAGAGAATATAGGAACAGAGAAGGACAGAGCGAATTGCCCATTCTATATTAAAACAGGTTCCTGCCGATTTGGAGACAGGTAATCAATTGAATATTTACAAGCATAGCAGTGTTTGAGAGAGATTAATGGGAAGCAACTTCACTAGACCATATGCAAACTGAAGAAAAATTGCTATACAAATTATTTTCGCCTCTTTGAATGTGGTTCTCTTATTCATGATGGAACTAGACATTGAAAGCAAAAGTGTTGCCTGGCTAGAACTGAACTATTTATTGTTATAGCGTATTTTGATGGTGTGTTCTGGTTACATTGGTCAAACTGACTTTTCCTCAGCTCTGACGTGCACAGATATATTCAGACAGATTATATTTGATTTTTACTAGTAGTACAGGCCTGATGTATCAGATGTGGATGGTTTTTTTTAAATCTCATCTGATTTGCATATGCTGCATCATCTAAGAAATAAAATCAAATCTTGAATGGTTTAAAACAAGTTAAGGTACATCTGCACAGTTGGGAAAGCTGCTGGGTAGCTTCCAGAATTCCCCTATTTGTATACTGTTTAAATGTGTGATGAGTTCATTCTTGTACACTGCCCTGTATTGTAAGGGAAGTACAGTAAAAGGCAAGGACAGAGAGGGACAACAAGAGGATCAGAGATGAGGAAGAGCTTCTGTAGCAGGAGTGTCTAACTAGTCTAGACTCTGCCTTCAAAGAGATGATGGAAGAGAGCTGTGGTAGATGAACACTGAATTCATGAGTAGGATGGGAATAATTTATTTTTTGTTATTCTGAAACAGTTTAATTAAGGTGTCCCTGAGTGTTTACTAGCTTAAAAAAAAAAATAAACGAAAAAAACCCCAAAACCTCCAAAAGTACTTTCTCAGATTACAGGACATAGAGGAAGCCAAAAGTATAAATGGGTTCATAGAGTTCATTGGTGACCATTAAAGATGATGACCTAAATGCAGCATCTGATTAGAAAATCCCTGAATTTTTCTGTGTGTTCAGGAGGACAGTTACTCAGCAGGAAAAGACTGATACTTACTTACATGAATCTTCAGCATAAAGTAGAAAGGCTATTTTACTAACTTATATCACTGAAACGTGTGGTTCAACTATTATAGTTTTCTGTACCCTAGAAGTAATTTGTTTTGATGTGATTTATATTGTAGATAATTATGTGATCATTCAACTGTATGGAAGCTTCAAGTCCACATCTTTTTTCTATTCTGAAATGTGTTGAATTCCTAAATAAAACTTTGGCCAGCTATTTCACTGCAGACAGCATTTTTGCTTTTCAAGTGTTTAGTCTCTTGTAATCTTTTGGGTTTTTTTTAGCTTTTTTTTTTCCAGTGGTATTTAATGGCAATAACCTCCTTGGTTTAACTATGGATTGCATAAAAGTCAGGTTTGCTTTGAACTATGAAGAGCCTTGGTAAATAAATAGAGAAACACCATATTCTGTTCTTCTCCTCCCACCAGTAGTTGTTGATCTTAGCTACCTCTCCTCTATCTTCCTTTCTCATCCTCACATACCTGCTTCCTTCATATTCTGGGCATTTTAACCCCTGGTGTTGACCACAAGTTGAAGGACTGAGATAAATGAAGGATAAGGCTTGGAAGAAATGTACCACAGCAGATAAAAATTCAGAGGCAGTGTTATTAGTAAAGTAATGGTTGCACCTTGTCAAAGCTCACTATGTCCTGAAGAAGCTAAAACTGGCTGAGTTGACTGTTACTAATTTCCCCAGTAATTCCAACACTAATATTTTGTAGTAATACTGGATTTTGGGTCATTCATTTTCCTGGGGGTTTCTTTTGTTCTATTCTGTGCTGTAATCATTTTGTGTACAGACAATATCGGCTGGGGATACTATTTTGAGTTCTATCATTCAAACAGAACAATGAAAGGAGGCAGGTTCTAAAAAAAAGATATTATTATCTCTGGTTTTAGTTTTGGGTTTGGAGTTTTGCTTTTTGTTGTTTGTTTTTTTGAAGTCTAAGATGTCAACCAGAAAGTGAGAGTCAATTTTTGAGTGACTGGATGCAGAAAGAAACTTCCTATCTGAAGTCTAGGTTATAATTGCCCATTTTGAGACCTGACCTCCTTCCAATTTGTCTGTGCTTTGCCAGTGCTGGATAAAGAGAGTAGACTACTCTGTCTGTTTTTCTGATCATGTCATGAAAAGGAGAAATGTGTTGGAGAGTGCATGACCCAGTTGCTCAGGGAAGTGTTTGAAATGGAGATCATAAAGCACAGTGAAATAAACATGGAGGCCAATGTCTGTGTTCTTACTGGATCTAAAGGTTTGTAGGGGAGAACTGTATTTTAGTGTGTGAGGGAGGTAGCCTGAGTATGATGGATGGTGAGGGAGATCTAATACTTCCATGGCTCCCAAGAAGATGCAGATTAAGATAAGACTTAGAAGAATATTTTTTTTAGAAGTGGAAAAACACCAATCTTGTACTTACCCAACTTAAAGTCTAAATGTGTTTCCCTTCCCTCGCTCCCTCTCCCCACCCCTGATATGATGAGAACAACCTCAGGAAAAGTTGTTCAGTTTCCAAAAAAAAGAGCAGGGACTTGCTTTAAAACGTATTAAAAGATTGTCAGTAGTCTTTCTATAAGGACCTTCAGAAATGGGGAACATGTTTAACCCTAGTCGCCTAAAAGAAATTACTGTAGCTCTTACTCTGTTACTGGTATCTATAGCTTATGCAGACGTGCTTTTTTAAGCGAGAATGTATTTATGCGTGGCAGAAAGCCTTAAGATTATATGCAAACTCACTTCCAAAAGATTTGTTTTAGTAATTGAAATACGTTGATCTTCCACTAATGGATTTTCTTTTGTGATGACTGTTACTCAAAATGGCAAGTGTTTGAAGTTTCAGCAAGTCCGTCTTCTGTTGAAAGTGCTCATCTTTTCACTTTCCTTTCTTCATTACAAATGTCCAGGTGTTCTCGCAAGCATAACTATCCAACATCTAGTAAGACACTACTTGTCCGAGGGATGTTCATTACTTTTGGCATGGAGCAGTGCCGGAGAGATGACTATGACACAGATGCAAGTCTTGAGTACAGTGACGAGGAGACCTACCAGCAGTTCCTGGAGTTCTATGAGGATGTGCTTCCCGAGTTTCAGAACGTGGGGAAGGTTGTTCAATTCAAGGTATGCATCTGAGGGCAGTAGCTTGTTAAATACGTAACATATACCACGTTCAGGCACGTTTTACCAGCCTGAAAAGGAATTCCGTCCAGCATGCCCTAGCTAAATCCCAGATATGTTAGAGAACTATACAGCATCCTTGCAGCATCTCTCATGTCACCAGTAAACTTGTCACTGCTGTTACAAAGCGTTGCCTTCCTCTGGGTGATTCTTATCTCCTCTTCCCCCGAAATGTTACAAAAGCTTGTGCTTTAATATTGCAAGTTATTCATACTGCTCAACAGTCCACTTACCTCGTAGCACCTACTTAGACGATGACAAGCCCCAGAGGGTCCACTAAGACAATATAAATACATCTGGGCTATTGTATTTGTGCCTAAGGAATGAAATAGTGGGGGTATAAAATGTATTTGGAGTATAAGCCCAAACAATGTAATTTTAGGACTGGTTGGATAAAATAAAATCAAATCACAATGAACTGACAAGGTAGTGGATAGTTCGGTAGGAGGAATTATAAGATGCTAAGTTTTGTAAATGATGTTGAGATTTGTCATCCATTCTTAGTTTCTGCATTTGGTTTGCTGAATGTTCTGTACTGAGCTGTTCCCACTTATATTATTATTTCTTATGGGAGGCAAAAAGAGACACCTGTACATGGAGACCTCAGAGATGAACGATGTAAGTTAATAGTCCCCTGTTGCCCCAAAATATGCAGGTTGGATGGTGAACTGTCCTTGTAGCAGAATCTGTTGCAGCCTCCCTTTCTGCTCGCCATTCCTGAATGTTTTCCGGCAGTCACCAGCAGGCACGCAGTGCCTTTTCTGCTTTTGTTTCCAGCTGCTGACAGCTGCCTCAGAACTGAGATTGTATTAGCATTTCAAGAAAGAGGAAAGTAGAAAAAGTGAATTTTCAGTGGTTGCATAATGAGCTTTATAGGTAAGAAACCTTCACTTGTCTGGAGAAGCATCCCCTCCGTATTTTGACTCATGGGATATTTGCAAGTTGTGCTCCATCCTAGAAGATGGGATGTAGATTCCCAATGGAGCATGTGTTGAAATGCTGTCTTACCATCAGACTCAGATCCTCAATTTTTTATCACTGTTCTGTGCAACTGAGTTGCACGTACTTGGGTGCCTATGACTAATAACCAGGTAAGAGCTTTTAGACTGGCATTTCTTAGCTACTGAAGCAGTTGTGCAACTGTAATACGATTCTCATGGGCATGTTCATTATATTAGAGATGTTTAGAAATTACACATTGGCTGCAGGGATCTTAACTGTGATTGAGCCGAGTCTCTGCTACCCTTTAGAATCAGGTTATACACACCTTTTCCAGCTGACTTCCCTTTCCAGTGTAGCCCAAGGTTTTATTCTTGCTGTCCGTTCTGGGAAGCTACTCCAGAATCCGGCATATCCTGACAAAACACACTTCTTTTCCCACCTAAAACCGTCAAAATCATTCTCAGTTGTTCTTGTGTTGATGTTGTTTATCTCAAATAGTTTGACTGCTTATTCTGTAGTATTTCATTATACAACTGCTTTGTTGTTGTGTCTGAGGCCCTTGCCTAATCCCCTGCACAGAGAGGTATTCTCTGAGGGTCAGGTGGGGTTCAGTGATGAAAGGCACCGCTTGTCTCATTTGGTGCCCATGTCAGAAGAGGCCTGGGGGCAAAAGAGGCTGGGCTCAGAGTTCTGCCCTGGGGCACTGGGTTCTAGCCTGCTTGAGCCTGCCCTCTCAGAACCTTTTGTAACTGGCAACAAGCTTTTTGGAAGTTAAATTGTGTAATTTTGAGAGCTTTAGGTATACTTTGAATGCTAAGTCATTATGAAAAAAGGTGTTTCAGAACTGTACAGTGAAAGCTTGCCACTGCAGCTTTTCTAAATCATCTCACAGAAACGCTGTGAAGGTAAATTGCTCTAAAGATTCTCTTACCATGATGAATCCCACATTTCCACATGAGGATACTGCTGATTGTTTTCAGAGCTGGGTTTGGCTCTTGGCACAGTAGGGTTGGCCCAGATGAGTGCAAGACAATTGAGTACAAGCTGTCTGGTGGACTAAGTGAAGCAGAAGTCCCAGAGTTAATCAAAGCATAGTGCTGGAGACGCTTAAACGTAAGCCAGAAAGGCTGCTCTTTTTTTTTTTTGTAATTTGGCTAAAACTAAGTGTTCAGAAGAAAATCATATATATAAATTCATATTGATCAGCTGTCATAAATCAGAATGGCTGCCATTTCAGCATACGTGGGCTGCTGTATAGCATAAACCTTCCTTTGCACTAATTTAATGTTTCCATCCCCTTAGGTCAGTTGCAACTACGAGCCTCACCTGCGAGGAAATGTGTATGTCCAGTATCAGTCGTAAGTACTCGCAGTCTTACTGAGTTACAGAGCTGAACTCTGAAGTCCAGTAATGAACACTGTTTGTAGAATCCCAGTGATTCATGCTCATACTGTGATGAGAGCCTAAAATTGTTGAGTGACATCTTAAATGAATGTGTGCTGATAACGCTATGTGTTCGTTTTTACTTTGTGAAGGGAGAAGGACTGTCAGGCGGCTCTTGCTCTATTCAGTGGACGATGGTATGCAGGCCGACAGCTTCATTGTGAATTTTGTCCTGTGACGAGGTGGAAAACTGCTATATGTGGTCAGTCACATAAACACTTGGAAAAGAGAATGTGTGTTATTGAAAGAGTACTTCGGGAAGTGAAAATTGGAATTAGCCTCTAGCTTTCAGATCTGCCTGATGTTGTAGTTAATTTCTGTTTGGAAAACAAATATGCCAATTAGCTTCTGTAGATCTAGGAAAGAAAGGGAATGAATATTCATATCATGTCCCGTAAGCATCTGAATCATTCTAGTGGATTTACCTTGGATTGGGAAAGAAAGTTTGGATCCTAGCTTTGGAAATAACAGTCTTAAGGTGAAACTACAGGAAGTACTAATTTATCTCTTTAAAAAGCAAACCGCAGTTTCTGAACCATCAACATTTCTTAGCAGTAACTATCACATTTGACTCTATCTATATTTACAGTCTTAGTTTAAGGTAGTGAAATTATTTATAAAAACCATTTTAAGCTAAAACCTTCATAGCTTTTAGAAATTTAATTCCAAGAAAAGTACCTATGGAAAATTAATCTTGCATGAATTAAATTGGTAGGTGGTCAGATGCATGTTTTTCTGTTTGAAGAAACAATGTTCAGTTTATTAAGTTTCTTTTCAGTGGGTGCATAATGAAGAAAGAGATTAAACAGGTCTGGTTCATAAAAAAGCAAACCCTAATCTGTTGCAGGCTTATTTGAAAGGCAGAAGTGTCCGAGAGGGAAACACTGCAACTTTCTTCATGTATTCAAAAATCCAAACAATGAGTTTTGGGAGGCCAATAGAGACATACGTATTTCTCCTGAACGGACTAATCAGTTGTCTAAAAACTCTGAAAGGAGAAACAGAACAGGCCATCGTGATGACTATTACAGCCGGTCAAGGAGAAGGGGAAGCCCAAGCCCAGACCATTCTTACCGGAGAAACGGAGAATCTGAGAGAAAAAAGAATCGCCGCAAAAACAAGAGAAGGCGCCGATCTGGAAGGTCAAGAAGTCGAGAAAGGAGGAGGTCTCGCAGCAGGGGGAGAAAGAGGAGAGGCCGCAGTCGCAGCAGAAGTCATAGTCGAACACGCAGTAGGAGCAGAAGTCGCAGTTCCTCTCGATCCAGGAGCAGGGGTAAAAAGAGATCGAGCAGCAGAGGAAAAAGTGGTGAAACTCCCAAAACAAAGTGAGGATTACCTTTAGAAATTGCTAATTGATCAAACATACAGCTGACAAAGAAACCTTTCCAGTAGGGCACCAGATATATTTGAGTTTCAAATAAAGTGTTCTTGCACATAAAAACGTTTCTTCCTAATAAAGGAACCTAGTTCATTGTGTGCTAAGCTTCAGAAAATTAAAAGTCCTATATAAGGTGTGAATGTCAAGTACTCTAGCTACTCTGTCCCTCTGAACTGCTGCAACATCTGGATGCGTATTGAGTACAAATAGAAAGAGAAGTAAAGCTTCTTTGGTATGTGCTTATTTCTGTGTTACGTGTGTGTTAAGTGTTTACTGTCCCTGTAAGGAGTTAGTACAGAACAGCCAGCGTGCTGCAAATTCACACCACAGCGTACTGCAAATTGAAGTCTGTGTAGGAGACGGCCTTTTATATTTTCCATCTGTTTACAGGAAATCTCTTTCTAGACAAAGTAAATAGAATCATGTTATGAGTTGGAGAAAAGGGATCTAAAAGGCATCGCTGTTTGATTGTACAATACGTGCCCAGTAGGAGCTTTGTGGTCATAAGTGTTGGATTTTTCCATCTCCCCCGACTGAGCTAATTGCCTGTAGGGATTGCAGGAGACTAAAACCCTGTAGGAAGTACACAGAAAAACAATCAATTTATTCAGTACCTTAATCCCCAAGTAAGAGCAGAGACCATGCACTTGTACTCCTCGAGTGAGGATAGAAAATACTTTGCATAGCTCTTGGTTGCATACCGCTTGTAGCTGAAAACAACAGGTCCTGTGATGGAGTGGTGGAAAAAGCGTACATCTGATAGCTGAAGATGCACATGTAGTTGTGAAGGCTTGAGATCGTTGCAGAGTGGCTAAAGAAACCAAAGGGTTTACACCTGAAACAATATTTCACGGTTTTGGGAGAGGAGTACTTGACTTAGAGCGCCATGGCTTATTTTACAAACGGTTTAAGGCACCCTACTGCCTGGCTTCCTTACAGTCAAGGTGGAGAGTAGGGTACATGAAAATGTAGTTATTGGGATGTAATTTTTGAAATTACAGCTATATTAGCAAAGTACCTGCAGTTAGATAAGTCCTTACAAATATTTATTCACTTTCAAATGAAAGATTGGTGCTGTTAGATGGACTGTACTTCACACTGCTTAACTTCACGTATTTAACTTGGGCACTTAGGCGTCCTTAGGTGCTTGGAGAGAGCAGTTTGTGGCACTGGAGGTGCAGGTGCCCTGAACAGTCTGCAGAGATATCTCCCTCTCTTTAGCCTCTCCAAAGAACCTGGGCTCCTGCCTTTAGAGTACAGTTCAGAAGCCTGAAGCAGACGTGAAGTCTCCCCCAATAGATACTCATTACAACTCCCAACAGTCTAACATAAAGCCCTGTAGAAAATCTGGATATGCAAACTACCGTAGCATTCCTCACAGCAAGAACGTTTTTTCCCCCCAGGATAGTTACGAGTGAATGAACATTGCTTCTGGATATAATATATATATATTTTTTTGCTTTTCTAAATGCATATTGCACCTAGCATGCTGATTATACATTTTCCTTCTTTCATGTGTAACTGTTGTCCAATATGGAGTAATACAACAGAAGTGCTATATATTGATGTTCAGTTCAAACCCTACTTTCACTATATATTGTCATAACTGTAGGCAGAACTGTAGCTTAGTTAATTTGATTAAATGTTTTAGTTATTAACAGATGTAGGAATTGTAATTTAATAGCATAACTTTTGAAATAACTTTGTTTGAAAGGCGTATTTCAAAGGGTAGACAGCACTAAGTTTTAAATTATATTTGAGAAATTTGTGACACCGGTTTCTCATAGTGTATCTTTTTCTGACTAGACCTTACAGACAGATGTTCCCCGAGGTTTCTATTTTTTCATAGATGCTCACTTGTCTAGTTGGGTCACTTGTGCAGAGTGGGGAGAACTTTGGTCAGTTCCCCTGTGCAGAACTGAGCTGGCATTTCCCGCTTGCTGAGATGCACCACGAGCAGGCCGGTAACATCATCTTTTCACTGGTGCCACCTTGCTTCCCATGACTGATGCTGCTGAACCAGCCCGCTGGGTGGAAGAGCTGGCTGACGCCATCTGTAACGCGTTGTACATCCCGTGTCACGCAGCAGCCTGTCGCTGGGCGTTATCTGAGTGACACCAATTACCGAGCTGAAGCAGAAGTGGTGGAATGGGTGGTGGGAACCTGTGACCAGTCAGGTGGAATAAGCTAAACAGGCCTCTGCAGGATTAGAAACCAAGTGCTGACTAAGACCCATGTGAGAATTCCACAGGTGATTAGGCTCCTTGTCCCCACAGTTTTGTAATGGGATCTGGGAAGCTGAGCTGCTGTATTTTTTTAAGAAAAGTTCTTATAATTAAAAAAAAAAGACTTGCTCAGAGATGCATGTAAAAATTTAAATAGACTTTATTTCTGCTACTATAATGGCTGAAGCTTCAGCTTTTTCTCTTTCTTGAGGTCTGGACCCAAACTTACTGGCTGTACCTGTGCAGTGTAGGACTGGTAGCTGTAATTGCCATTCACTTTCACATGCAGTCTGTTCGTTACACAGGAATTGAGTGCTGTAGATCTGACATTTAGTTCGCATTTGTTAGCATGAAACCTGGGATTCAACCAGCTTCCTGACTTCAGAGTTCATATGTTGCCGTATTGTTTCCCTACTTCATCTTCTTAAGTAGCGTTATATGCATGGCTTTGTGTTTCCTTATTAGCCGAGTAAGCTATTTATTCTGAAGAGACAAAAAGACTAGAAGTTTTTAAATGTTAAGCTTAATTCTTTTTTTCCCAAAGGGGAGAAGCCCCAGAAGAACACAGGAAGGATTGAAATTTGCAAGGAATAGTTTTTTTCTGTCTGTGTGTTATTCTACGTATTCCACATAAAAGGACCTTACGAAGTGAATTCATATTGGCCAAGTTTTGTTTTGTTTTGTTTTTTTACTAACAGCTTAAAAACAGAGGCTTTCAAAATTCCTTTTTTTCAGTTGTGAATTCTGCAGGGATCACAGAGGTGCTTTCTGTCAGTGTAAAGCAGGCATTTACAGAGTGGGCCAGGGCAGCAGTGGGACCCCCTGCCAGGCAGCTCATTTCACAGGCAGGGTGGGGAGCAGGTGCTGCTCCTGCCTGTCTCCCGCGGGAGAAGGAACAAGGAACAAGCTGGGCCAAGCAGCAAGAGCGCATTTTGCCACTGGCTGAAGGGGAATAGTGATGGTGGGTCACTGCCCAGCAGCATGTAGGCGTCAGGGAACCGGGCCTGCCCCCATGCAGCAGCCACTTGCTCAAGTGCCCTCGAGTTGTGGCTGCTTCCATGGGATGTTCTGGAGTAGCGAACCACCATCACAGGGGCAAGGTAGCACACCCTCACCTGCTCAAGGAAGGCTTTTGCCTGTTAAGAGCGGGAAGAAGCACCCAAGGCCTTCCCTGCCCTTGCTTATAGGGCAGGTGGTCTGATACACACCCCACGTAACCGCTCAGCTCTCCGCCCAAGGAAGACAGCGTGGCTTTTTCAGATTCAGTTCTGCATCTGGTGTATCAGAAACTGCCCTGAAGTTTATTAGTGACATTCCTGTGCACTTAATAATGTTTTTTCAAAAGAAATGCAAGATCCTGCTTAAAAACACTACTGCTTCCCATTCTGGATCAGCACCTCTTACAAAACATGAAAGTCTAAGCTACTTAATAACTTAAAAGCTTAATTTATTTTCTTACATCATCTAAAGAGTGCAGCTGATTTTGCTTTCACTGTAAGTTTGTGGTAATTAAAATAAACCCCTATCATTCCACATATCCTTCTCTTCAGCACTGATGCATCAGCTGAATTCAGTATCTCTGATTTAAAAAAAACCAACAACATTGACAAGTTACACTCGGTTAAATATGAGACAGGTTGCAAAGCAAGCCATGCAAGCATGACCCATGGCACATGGTCACTTCACAAGGGCAGCCACAGGATGACCATCATCTTCATGGCATTAACCCAAAAGGAACAGCAGATGTTCGGGAAGGGCCTTTTCAAATTAAAGACCAAGATTCAGTGATGAAGACGCTCAAGCCAACAATCACTTGCCTAAACAATCCAGACATTCTAATGTTAGCTTCTTCCCTCCCCTATAAGATATGAAATTTAAGAAAATTTTATTTCACATTAGATTTAAGAAACATCCTAAGATGGTAAGTTTTCCCCATGCTTTTGCAGCTAACATTAACCACTTAAGGTCTTTTAGAAAGCTGGATAACAGTATAATCTGAGAAGTTTTTGCCTGAGACTCGGATTGTGAACGTTGCATTGACTTAATCATAATTCAATGTAAAGATCCAAATATTCAGGCTGTATTGTCCAGAACCCTCTCTCAACATGTGCTTTGTTTTAATTTTCAAATGAAGTGGCACAACTGCATCAATTTAACATCCACTTTACTAAATTTAATGTTTGATGTGGTAAGCCTTCCAAAAACTTGCTAATTTATTGCTTTCTGTACAATTTAAACGGATGTAAATAACTAATCTTGGACACAGTATACTCATACATTTTTTAATAAAGTGCTCAAGAACAGGTTAAGCACTGTAATAAAATTTCCCTTTTTCTTAAGCGAGCACTGAGTGGCCTCTTCTTTCCTCTGCAAACACCAGAACTAATTACATATAAACACAACAGCAGTGGTGTAAAAATGGACATTTATTACAACTAAACCAATGTGACAGACAGAGGTCAAACGGTTTATTTGTCACGATCACAACAAAGCTTAATCCAGCCAAGCACATACAAGTGACAGTGTAAACTTTAAAAACATGTTTAATACATAGAAAATTGCTTCAGGTTTGACTGAAGGTAACAGTGCCGCTGCAACCTCACGCACACGGGCTCGCCGCTACTGCTTGCTCCTGATCATTCCCTGCACCTTGTGTGCTGGGGAAATGCGAACTGCTGCTTTTGTGTGCCCTAGCAGAGAAGTGTTTAAATTCTAACCCTGTAAGCTCGCAGACTGCCCCTGGCACTGCCACAGAGGTGCGCAGACCCACCCCTGCCCCGGCTGGCCCTTCTGCTGCTACGAGCATCAACACTGGGCTCTGGACCAGGGCACTGGCGAGCGGCAACGCTGCACCTTTCCTGGCAGGTTAAATTTAACGGAGCCGGCAGCAAGCCCCCGGTCCGTCTCTCCAGATGGCTCTGCACGTGCTTATGCTGGCACCAGGCGACTGCTTCCAGCCACGACGCCAAAGCGAAGTGTTGTGAAGACGTGGCACTACAGACTCGAGTGGACAAGCCAAAACATTGAGTCCTAAATTGAAGGTGGGGCGAAGGAGCTCCACCTTCTCAGGGACCGTGCGGGGACACAGCAGAACTTGGCTACGCCTAAGCGTGGCATCACCTCCTCCAAACTCGAATTTCCTCAAGTGAAACTGGTTTAATTTATAGTTATTGAAAATCTGCTCAAAGCATCAAAATATTACTCAATACCCTTTTACATGACTTGCAGTGAATCTACCGTACAAATCTAATATTTAAAAGCTTTCACTGCAACTTCGTTGGTTCAACTGCGCATCACGCAGGAGTTTCATAAGGGATGTGTCACATGTTAAAGGTGTAAGTCAAGAAAGGCAGTTAAAATGACATTGACACTTAGTGGGGGGTACTTTTTGTTTTTAGAGGTACCTACACATCCATTAAAGCATAACTATAAAACACCAATACATACAAATTAATTTGTAGTTAGCAAGAAAATAAGAGAACATCCCTTTTGTAAAGCTCCTTCTTTCCCATTTTCATAAGTATCCAATTTTCATTATGCACCTCCTCTGTGCAGTCAGAAAGCCTACCTCCCTTCCTGTGTTTACATCAGATCTAAAAATAGTTTCCTTATTCAGAACTTTTTTTTTTTTTAACTACATGCATTCCCTTTTTATTATAGTAACTTGCACAGTTTTGCTCAAGGTAGCTACACTTAAATCCACCTTCATTCCCCATGAGTTGAAGAGTGTGCAGTTTTCTTGCAAAAAAGCAGAATCACCTTAACAGTTTTTACCAGTTTGATATGCAGATCCTAACAGGATTCTTTGGTATAATGACAAATTCAGTAGTAAACAGGTATTTCCAATCTTTATGTATCAACTGAACTAAGCAGAATTATCACAAGTGGTGACTGAAAATGTAGATGAACAAAAGTCTTTGGTTGCATAAACACAATTGCTACACCGGAACATTTCACGTTTGGAGTTGTCCATGTAGTTTCTTTTCATTTAGATATGCTATGTCATAATGATACATTTATTTCCTGAAGTCAAGTTTGCTTATAAAAAACAGTACACTTGTTGAAGTCAAATGCAATTTTCCTATAAATGTGGTAAGTCAATTTAAATCTAATTCCCTTTCCTTTATGATTTTTGGACTTTTGTTTCTTGTTCCCTTTTCAAAGGAGTATTTTTCTTGTAGGCCTGAATGAAGCAGCTTAGCAAAACAGTAATACTGACATACAGCATCTTACACCATTAGCTAAACATTACAATGAAGGCAGTGAACATTTACAGTATGAAACACTGAGACGTCATCAGCTGAAGTGAAGATTTATGTCAATCCAATTTCTTCAAGTACACTACGTGGGGTCTCTGCTTCCTATGGAGGGAAAATTTGAGACAGTGGTAAATGGATCCTGTGCTTCTATTGAACAGTACCCTACATGCGTTAGTATGAGAGATGCTTAATTTAAAAAGAAAAGCTGAAAGACATGAAAATACACGAGTACTGCAGTTTGCAAACATGGTATTAGCTGTACTTTTCAAAGAGCTGTTAATTAGATTGTCACGGTTCACAGGAATAGCTGGTAGATTTTACTGCCCTTAAGCGTAATAAAAATAAAGCAGTTCAGATGTACCAGCAGGGAACAAATCACAAAACAGAAATATGAACTGGGGAGGGATGGGGATGCATCTTGCAATGGAGTCAGTGATTTTCATGGTGAATTGTTTCATGGATCTCAAAAATCTGTTAGAACTAATAAATGGATGAATGAAATTACCGATGCAACTAAGACACAGTATCCCTTAAGCTCTTCATAGAGAGTCAAGATTTTTTTTACACTGGTCCCATGCTCAGTTCATAAAACCAGGTCAAGGTACCTTGGTACATCTGGTGTCAATAAACTGACCCCTACAGCAGTGGGGGTTTTTGCTAGGATTGGAATTACATTATTCCACACCAGACAGTTTTAGATTCATTCTAATCTTGAAAAGCTTTGTTTGTATTCAGGGCAATTTGTTTGATACTAAATTCCAAAGGTGTATCATCAGTTTTGTGTTCATCATTCCTATAGCATGTGAAAAGAAACTGTAGTTTAGAAACTTCAGACTGTCCTTTTCCATATTTATTAACAATATCATAGTAACAAAGGGATACTATGTCTTCATGGAAACAAACAATTTTAGTATCCACAGTATAAATAAACTTACTTTAGCATCCTAAAACAAGACATGTCATGAAGCAGAAAAAAAGGCAGATAATAGTTAAGGCAGCAAACATTGTTTTTCCACTGCTTTCTAAATTTTTTTTTTTTAAAAAAGTCAGTAAAATACATTGTTAAAAGCCTTAAATCCTGTAAGTTAACACCAGAAGATTGTCTCTATCAGCCTTGACTATGCAGAACAAAGTGATTGAGTTTACAGTCTTCACGCAGTTCATGTATAAGGTGATTTAGTATCGAAGGAACAAGCCATGGTATTTTAAAAGGCAGCTTCATTTGAAAGTCAGTCAGTGCTTGGAACAGGCCACCTGTGAACACTTCAGAGATGGCTTCCAAAATCCAGCAGCAAATAAGAAATTACAAGACAAAGGCAAGTTGAAACTGAAAACAAGATACTTAATGTATAATTAAAGATTTTTTTTTTCTCAGTGATGCAGTATTTAAATAACCTTAAAACTTCAGTGACCTTGATAAAGCCAGACAGTATGGCAGGATTAAAGATTTGCATGTGTATTTTAACACAAATGCCCCAAAAGGAGGCGCTGATTGAAGAAAAGGCTACGTAGCATTTTTAATATAGCCTGTCATACTATATTCCCAGATTATTGCGTTCATTTTAGAGGGTATCGGTTTCTCCTATCTACCAACTTAAGGCATTTGAGTCAAAAAAATCCTACATTCTTAACTATAGCACAGAACTCAAAACAGAGTATTCTAACGGAATATAACTTTTCAAGCATTTCAGGGTCTTGAGTTTGTAATAAAGCAACTTTTAAATTGGTTAGACAGCAGTGGACACTTAACAGTTACTTGGTAGTGAAACAGGATATTTACTAAATTACCTGAAAAAAAAGTTACTCAATAGCTATGAAGAAACACAGTGCACTGCTGCTACTGTCTTTACAGCAGTTCAGTATTATTGTCTCCACTGCCAACTCAAAGTTGTAGGTAATTTCCAGAAACATACTTAAATAAAGATTAAATTTCTTCAAGTGACTGGCTCGTGGTGACTGGCTAACAATCAGTTTAAAGAACTGTATTTCAAGTACATTGGCTACTTGTTCACAGAAGCCTCACCAGCAAAAAACTCTAAAATTTTACTTTTTTTTGTTACTCCAGCAGTAACCTTGAGGCAGACATACCTTCTTATGTGCACATCAACAATATAAATTCAAAAGGAACACCTGAAGTTGCTAGAGGAATAATTTCATGAATTATGACATTTAAGAAACAAACAGAATGAACTGCATTGTTTTGTTCACATTATTTGTTTTAGGAAGCGTCAAACATTTCATCCAATTGTTATGGAAAACATTTTGCAGTATTATACACTACCTGCACCTCAGAATCACCCAAGGCAAACAATGCAAATTTGAAATATATCAGAACACAGATGAGGAAAAAAAGTAATTCACATGAGACAAAAGTGCATGCAATACTTTATTTCAAACATGCCAGGAAAGCTAATTCATTACCTAGTCATTTAGGAGCAAGCAGCTGTATACAGATAACAAGAAAAACAGCATCTCATTACAGCTCAATGCACAGCATTTTAAGCCAACAGGCATGAAATAATGCAGGCTAAAGCAGCATTAACCCGACATTCAAACACATTGTTAATGTCTTACAGAAAAAAGGCAAACTTGGAAATGGAAAACCACTCCTAGGATCTTGTTTTCTAAGATTTCAGAATGCTGCAAGTCCAATCCAAATCTTTTGTCTAATCCTCCAAATCTTTTGATTTAACATTTGAAAGGTAGTGCATTACCACATATAGTACATGGAACTAACTGTCAGTGCTTAATCTCAGCAACCACCTCCTTGCTGATTACATTTCAACAATTTTCAAAATCAGCACTGGTTTTAGGTTACAAATTACCCTCTTCTACTAGGCAAACAGAGGATGCAAAACATGCCCTCTCACTCTGCCCACACTTTTTAATTGAAAGATAGTTGCGATATTCACCCCCATGGCAGTTCTCTGATATACAAGATAGTCTGCACTTAAAACTGGAATACCAGCTGAAGGAGACATTTCAAGTACGCTGCTAACAGACTGAAAAAACATCTTTCCACCCTAACCATTTGTAAAGCAATGAACTTGTTCTCTCCTTCAGTAGCAGCAATTGTTCAACTACTCACAAGAGTGTTTTGAACATTTGAATACAAATGTTGTAACTTCAGATTTGCATAAGTCGTTCTCTTTGCCCTAATCAATTCTGCCTTCCTCCTCTTTATAAGGTAAGTCACATTATCCTGTCAGTCTCCAAAAACGATACTGGTATATGCATCTTTAATTAAGATGCAAAGTCAAGTGTAGAATTGTGTGTAACATCATTTAATACTTGGTATATACACATTTCACATACTACTACTCCTCCACTAGTTTCTCCATAAATATTAGCTTCATCTACAGCTTAAGTGTATGTTTAAATACCACTACAACTAATTTAAAAGATAAACACAGCTCAAGTAATGTTACAGTACAGGTGTTGCAGTTTATAGATGTTTAGCTCAGAAAATTCTACAGAACTTTTAAGCATAAGACTTCAAGCTTACACACAATAAAAAAGTTAAACCATATGCCAACAAGCACAAGTTTTGTTGAAATGAGACACGTGAAGAGACAACACTGTCAAACAGAGGGGGAAGAGGAAAGTACAACAGCAGAGGATGGTTGTGGTATTCTATTAGATTCAAGATGACTGGATTCACCAAGCTGATGATAATGTTCTGTCATGAGTAAGTCACAGGTCTATCTCCTCTGAAACTCTGCATGCATGATGAATGAAGCCATTTAGTACACTGGGACATTAAAGTATTCATGACGTGGCTACAAAAGAAATGTACATATTCTTACACATAATAGAAAGGTGGACAGATATGCAAGAAAACAAAAAGATTACCTCATTATTGTATCTCTGACATGAAAAGGACATTTGATACAGAAATACAATACTGAATTTTTGACTACTCTACACCTCTGGAGCTGGGGTGGGGGGACAGGGAGAACCATTGCTTCACCACCCCTATACTGCATGCTGGGTCCAACAATATACAGGACAAGTTCACATCATAATTACTGTATTATTACAGTATATTATTACTCAATTTCTTCTCAGCCAAAAAGCGTTTGAAGCTGAGATACCGTTCCAGAGTATTTGCTGGTTTTGCTCCATTCTATTCTCTTTGGCAGACAGTGGCTATTGGCTCTACAGTCAGAGACTGGGCACTCGGCTAAGCGAACTTTTGACATCACCTACCACATCTGCTCTGATAAACATACAGGCCTCTAGAACATGGTTGTGAGAAGCACCATTCCAGGGTAGTACAGCAGTGGCTTTACGTGCAACAAAAATTATCTGTCAAAGAGTGCCTGTTCAAAAAAGTGGTAGGTATCTGAGACAACTCTCACAGCAGGCAAAGTTTTCTCTGCTTTTGAATTATGCCACTGAACTTAATACTGCCTTACGCTATTAGCATGAAAGTTAGTATACAATTTGTTGAAAGATGAGTTAGAAAGCAAGCAATACTCTTTTTTTATTATTAAAATCAGTGCCCTGAAGACAGATGAGGACATTTTTAATGGAGTAATAGCAATTTAGGAGTATCAGCCCCACATATGCCCATTATACATCTTCTGGAAGGGATTTAAAAAAAAAAAACAAAAACAAAAACACAAACCCCAACCCTCCACATATCAGTTACCATCTTTCACGATGTACCAATTAAAATCTTGAATTTTAGTATCCCAACCCCTGAAATTATAGACATCTTACAACAGAACTGAGAAAGTTCCCATAACTTCTAAACATAACTATTTTCTCTGTGCCATCTCAGTTTATTCACATGTTCAAGCTTGTGTATTTTAAAATTCTAATCTGTAATTACAAAAAGTGCAAGAAAAATATCCTAGAAGATTTATGGGATTTATACTGCTTTTCAGTATTAGTCATCTGAACATTATTCCACAGTAGTTAAATTACTTTGAAAAAGCCAACTACAAATCCAGTAGTTCTCAAAATAATAGCACCTATAGCTCAGTGACAGTTGCAAACAAGCTGTATGAAGTCTGCTGTGATTTTGGTAGAATACAGAATTTGGCATATAATAAGAAAATGACAAGTGTGAATTTTAACTCTTAAGACTTCTCTTACTGCTTAAGTCAAGTGTCAGCCTACATTAAAACCAAAATGCTGAGGCACATTCCTAACCGGAAACGGAATTGCATGATGGTGGCATGCAGTACTAGCCTCAAGGAATAGAAGCTTTGACTAAAAATAAAATTCTAGAGGTGCTGGAGCCTCCACAGACAAAAAATTCCCAGAGAGGTACTCATGGAAAACTGTGCTTTACTTAACACTGCTGGCATGATACAGATTAATGAAGGCAACTGAAAACCAGGCACATTGTACCAATCTTAAATGCCCAGTTTTTACTGTTGCATATTTTCAGTTTTTACCTGGATCATATGCGCACACATGTGACTATGATTCTCCTATTTCTTGAAAAAAACAAACCTCTTGTCTTCCAGTGTTTTACCCTTGGAAACCTGGAGCCTTCCAAGTCAGTGTCGTCACTGAAATGCCTGTCAAATCTCGTAACATTTTTCCTTAATTTTACAATAGCTCTCTGGACAGAAAGAAGAATGAGAGCAGCTCATTTTCTAGCACTCTTATGAGGTTGATTACCATTCACTGTTGTTGTGCAACTTGGGATAATCTTTGTACACATGTATTTTAGCCTGGAAGCACTGACCTAGTTCCCTTCTACATATCCAGTATCAACAAATAAGGACACAGAAGCGTTCATTTCATGTTTATCCACTTGTTACCTTTCAGTACTTTTCAACCTTCTATTCTCCCCTACACCCTCAGGGTATTCCCTGCCCTGTTCATATATTTAGTGGTTTATAACTTGAGGAATTAACTGTCTTTCATGCGAAAATCCTGGTACACAAAATTAGGTGATTGACTCAAATTACTGTTATGGAATTAGTGCCTCATCTTGACAGAAACTTACTATATACTGATAAGGCAAGATAGATTGGGAGATAACATTGGGAAGAAAGTGGTTATTTTGCTCCTGGCAGCTTTTTAACTTACAGAACATGTAAACACCCCCTGCAAGTAGACTAGCAATAAACTGACATTGTAGAGGTGAATCTAAAAGATTAAATGGAAGATAACAGTAACTGAGATATGAAGCGATAATACAGCAACATTGTGAGACAGAGAAAACTGCAGTTTCAGTGAGACCTCTGTACCACACTAAGGACATTCGAGACCACCACACACAGAGGGTATAGCACTGTGGGCAGCCTGACAAACCACAGAAAGGAAAATAAAGTATTGACAAATCACTTGCCATCACAGAACTACAGTATCTCACAAGCTCCAACTATGATTTGTTTGGTTTTTTTACTATGTTCCCTGCCATACTGCCTTCAGAGCAGCTGACCTGCTGTGATCCGCATACCAGAAAAGACAATTCTGGGGAAAGGACAGATACCAACTTCCACAGTCAGCATCCAGACTACCTTGCCTTCCTTCTGTGGGACTCTGCAGACCTTAGACAACAGCAGAGCCTGTGAGGCATGTCTTTAAGATAGCTAGCTATATGTATCTAATGAGCTCATAAAACAGTTGATCTAACAGCTAGAGAAGAGACAATGGTATCCTTACAGCACAATACAATGGCAAACTGACATGAAATTTTGCCTCTGCAAAATCATCGCTTATTTAAAAATTTGGATGCAAATTGTTTATCTGACATTAAAACATAGGTCTTAGATACTAGTTTTGCCAAAGCACTAATAGCCCTACAATACAAGCTGCACATTGCAATTCCACAATGTTTTAAAGTTACTAGAATCCATCTTTTTCAAACTGACATCTGTGTTTACAACTCATTTAAAAATGCTAATAATACTCTGAAATTGTCAGCCTGAGTCGTTAGAGATTTTTAAATTAGAAAAATGGTAGAGCTGATTTGAATCAACAGAACTATTTAGCTTGCCCAACCCAATTGACATTTTTCTCAGCCAACTTTGTCAGGATCCAACCTAATTAAAAATCATAATCAAACTAAAATTAGAAGTAACTTCATTTAATCTAGTCTCCCAAATAGCATACCTGTAACATTCCTGAGAGATATTTAACCTGTTAAAGGCATCTAGTGATGGAAATTTTTTTATGTCCCCCAGGCAATCTACCTAAATGCTTCATTATCATCACCACTGGAAAATTTACCTAACATCTACTCAGAAATTATTTTCTTGCTGCAATTTAAGCTATTTGTGTCTGTAATGGACAAGAAAACAGTTAATTTCCTCAGGCAAGAGAGAGATAAGAAATTATTTATGCCTACACTAAACTGACTCAAGTTCAGTGTTTTGCAGTGCTGCCATTTTACTGACAACATCGCACAGTGGTGACAGACTCCATGAATACCTGGCATGCCTTCTTTTTCAGGCAAAGTTTGCTTAGGTTTTTGTTTTAACTTCTTTCCTATCAAAATCAGTGCAAAGCCCATGAATGCAAGCCATGTTAAACTGCAAGTAAAAATTACAACTGCTATATTTTGCTAAAGGCTTGGCTTTTTTCCCCACCCAGCCTCTACACAAACGCCAAGCTAGAACAGACAAGATGCGGGACCATGGAGTATGCCACAGTTTGGGAACAATTCTACAGAATAGGCTACGGGGAAAAGAGAGAGGAGGGATGAGGGTTTCTGTTTAGAAACGTGAAGTTCTACACCAGAAAGAGATTAACATTTAACAAGCACTTCTTCAGCAATGCTTCAGAAGCAATTACTTCTACACTCTACTTCTGAATCTTTATTAGGAAATATTTCTAATGAAAGGCTGCTTTAGGAAATTACTGCTGTTCACTTGCCTTTTCAGGGATTTCAAAATCATAGAGTCTGTTTCTTAATCTTTGGTTAGCTAACTATTCAGAAACTCCAATTACATGGTTAATGTGAAAATTCTCATTTATTTTCAAAGAAGAGCAAAGCGTTTTCTCAGAGAACCCTGAAACACCCATGAGGTCTTGAACATGTTCAAACACAAATGTTAACTATGATGCTGTTCAAAACCAAAGAACAATCCTACATCAATGCAAAAACTAAGTCAAGATCTTGTCTGCAGCTTCCTATACACAGAGGACAAAAAAAGAAATCTTCAAGATTGGTGCAAATTAGTCAACACAATACTCAACTAGGGTCTGAAAAAGCAACAGTCATCATGAAAGTGTTATCCAGTAAAACATCCTAGCACATGCCAGTGCTTCAGATGTAAAACATCACCTCAGCAGACCAGAGGAGAAGGATATGACCTAAGATCAGCTGTGGCCTGCCTGACTCTCTCTCAAAAGCAGAAGTAAAAATATCCATGGAAACTTCATGTACTGTAACTGGATCATAGTGGGTGTTTCCTGCTTCTTAGTTGCTATTCTGATCTCCTGGATCAGAGGTGATAATCACTCTGGGAGGCAGTGCTTTAAACCCTCCAATCAGTTGCTACACAGGGAGCTATGAAGAATCAACAGTCTAATCTTCAAAGGGTAAGGACAGCACTAAGTATTCACTGGAGGCTCCACTTCCCCACCACAAAAAACCACAAATGCTTTGAGTGCTTTTAAAACTACTGAATACTTTTCATTGTGAAGCTAGAGCCAGAATTATTACAAATCACTGAGTTCTCTAGCAGATGATCCCACAGCATCTGTATGTTTGGCAGTTTTCCAAACTATGTATATACGGATTCATTAGTGTTTTCTTCCATTTTCTTCCAGCACTGCAGCTACCGGTTTGCATTACTTCTTCCCCTGTGCCTAAGGAACCATTTCCTAAACTGTAGGGCTGCATCTTTGAAGGGATGACCAGAATATGCTACTGTAACAAGCCACGTCACCACCAGTATCATCCAGCTTCCACAGCAATGGCATTTAAACATTCCCCTTCCTTCCTGTTCCTGTAGCACTTTGCCGCCTTATAGTTGTTTGGACCAACGTTTGCAGGGCCAAGTTGAAAACATGGAAAAGAAAAGCTGCTGACTATACGTTTTGAGAAATGAGCAATTTAAATTGGATCAGTTTAAATGGATGTGAAAGCCAGTTCTAGAATGGTCACACAAAGGAAAGCAAGAGAGAAAGGATAACTGAAAAAATCCAGAAGTCAATACTGCTGCTGAAGCTCCTTGCCACACTCCTATGACTCAGGACAACCGCAGCAGTACAGCATAAGGCAGGTAAATTAGAACTTACCTAATTATGCTAGCTGACTTGGGGGTTGACAGCAGGCATGAATCAAAACTAGATACATGGGGAATACTGGCTTTTTAAAAACACTTAGCTTTTATTTTTAACAATACCCAGTGTAATTTGTTACACTATTAGCTTTGGCAAAAGTCCTGGCTGCCACTGAAAGCGGCTGCCTTTTACTTCCCTTTTCAATGCCACTGCTTTCCTCCTCCTGGCACTTCTCTCACACTCCGCTGCATATTCCCAGATCTTAGCTAACCTAATCATGGGGCAAGTAGATCAACACAAGTACCACCACAAAGGTGGCAGCAGGAATGGATCTGGCCTACTTAACAAGTCACTGTCAGCACGTTTTTAGGTAATGAGGAAATTGCACCCTGACACAAGACCATGACTTTACCACCTCTAGAACAGAAAGCATATAGGTCTTGATAGAAAGCGTTAAGTTCTAATCAGTGGAACTCAAGTGTACAATAAGAAGATTTCACCCTGTCTAGTTTTATACCATGTAGGTTTTTCAACATTGTACAAGGTTTATCGTATATTTAACCAAATTCTGTATAGAATAGACTACTTATGGCTTAATATACAGCTTACTACACTTGCCATATGGAACACATAGAACTCAGCACCCTAGTTTACAAGCAAATCTGTCTGAAACAGCCCTCAAAAACCAAATTGTACTCATTTAGTAGTTGTTTGTGCTTGATAGAGTAACACAGATTAAGTAACTTGAAGCTGTGTAACCTGTTAAATATCAGGTTAATCCAAGCACAGGAGCTATATGAGTAAAACCCCTCCCCTTGCTCAAAGACAACCTTCTTCACCTCAGGAGATCTTTCTTTATGATAGATGACCTTCATTCACATATAGAAGCTACAGTTCCTTCCTGCGGGCAAACTATGCCCATCTCTTATTATGTGCATCCATCCATCTGTCCCTCCCCACTCACCCCAGCAGATGCCATCCCTGTTTCTCCATATTCTGTGGCATCATGACAACCGTGTAAATTAAGCTCTGTACATGGTGACTATTCCTTCACTCCTTCCAAGGAATAGTCCAGGCCAGGAAAAAACATTCCATGGACACCTGATAATGCCACTGTGTTTAAACTAATGGGGACAAAGCACATTTCTTCAGCTAAAACTGTGCCTGTATATAGAATTCATCAGGGACATAATGAAGACAAGTAAACTGGAGTCACACAGAATTCTCTAAGCCTGAGCCTGCATGTTCCAGAATTGGTCTTTGTAGGCATCTAAGATAACACAAAAGGTTAGGACCCCTAAGTAAGAGCTCTGTGCTTGGCAAAGGTCCCAAACAATATAAACACTTTAAAAAGTTTTAATCACAAGGAAACTTTTCCAGTCACAATGTTCATACTAACCTCACCATGAGAATCACACTCTTCACACATGAACTTGTTATCACAAAGAGGAGAGAAAAAGCAATAAACATTGGGAAAAAAACTGGGGGGAAAAATCGAGCTTGAGCATTTAGGTTTTCTTATAATTGTTTTAGAATATGACCAAACTCATGTAAGAAATTCTGTTTTCACAAATGACTTGTTGGCTGCCCTAATTCTACAGGTGTAATTCACAAGCAGGTTATTAGACTTAATTGGTAAAAATACCCATACACCAACAGTGAATTTTATCTTGAACATGTTACAAAGTATTTTTGTCTGTTACAATAATTTTCTTCTGTCTAGAAACTAAATCCTGATATTTATAAAGTTGCATATGAAATTAGATCTATTACTGCAGTTCCACATTTCAAAAGCTGATTTGTTTACTGAACTACTTGTCTATCATATCAAATAAGCAGCAGACTAATTAAGCTTTCTCCAGCAAATAATTTTCATGGGTGTTTTAAACTTGCCTTACATAAAAATAAAATCTTACCTTTAATAGTAGGACTGCCACAATGTATTCCACTTACGCTTTGGACAAAAAAATATGTTGCAATGCACTATATATGCAAATAAGCTTTGTTCCGTCATGCAGCATCCCGCACTTGATATACAGTCAATTGCAGCAGCACCCAGTCTTTTTAGGGCCCATTTGCTTTGCGCAGCAGATGTAAACAGCTCATTTTCCAGTAAATACACGTTTACATAGGTTGATTGTAAGTAAACAAAGCCAAACATCTGTTTAGTTATTAGTTTTGGTATCCATTTCTCTAACTTGCATTATCACACTTGATTATCAACACCAAAGAAAGCTAGTAGATGTCAGACGCTTCAAGGTGATGCGGTTAGTACAAAAAAAGGAAAATAAAAGGGAACACTCAAAGCACTCTTCAAAGACCATCATGCAAGTGTTGCAGAAAGTTAAGCCCATCACCCGTTTTCTGTTTACCCCTGCAAGGACTTAATTACACGTGCAGCAGTCTTTGCATAGCACCTATTTAATCCATGCCACCAAAATGGTAAACTCGGTAGTTACCAATCATTTAGATGGGGGTCAAAAGGGCTAATGCCTTAGATTGCTCTTAATCATAAGATATCCTCAGACAAACCTCCCCAGTCTTCATTCTGGCTCTACAAACAAAATCAAGCAGTAGTGAAAAAGTAATACCAACTACTTAATTAAAATAAAAAACAAAACAAAAACCCAACACCCGCCCAATTATTTACAGCTTATTTCCATTTAAAACAAGTTACAAAACATTCTAAACTATATACAAAAGTAAATTCAGTTATTTCACTCAAATGTGTTTCAGCTACTTTTATTCCCGAAGTTAATACAATTTTACTAGGTCCTGCTAGAAGTCCACTGTTAAGCAATCAGAATTGCATGAGTAAAAAAATATGTTCAAAATACTCCAACTAGATGCATTAAAAAAACCTCTTTAGTTTATTTTTCATTTCTTAACGTGATAAAGGATATTAGTACCTTAAAAGAGTAAGTTCTAGAGAGTTGTTTAGAAAGCTTCACCTGTACTCAAAGGAATATAGAGTCAAAGATTTTAAGAGAGAAGTTAAGATCAGTTGTTCATTATTATAACAGATTGAGAGAGTAATAGAATAGGATGTTACCAAATTTACATGTATCTAATTCAGTGACTTGAGTTTCATACAGTATTATTACTAACATCAATATTAAAGTAAGATTTGTTCCATGAAGGGAAATAAGAGTTTCATTCAACTTATCTATCTACTATCCCTGAAATAAATTCAAACAATTTAATTCAAGAGCCACGTAATCATATTTACTGTTAAGTCATCGTTACTTGCTGAGCTGTGATAAGCCAGTCATTTTCATGTAGCAATGCTTTGTGCAGAAAGTTGAACATTTTCCACTTTAATCCATCTGTTAATCAAATATACTTGGATTTCTCAAAGAATTGTGAACAAATGGTCTGCTCAGACTTTTTTTGCTTTTTTAAACTCAAAATTTCCGCTTAAGATTTAAAATATGTATGCTTTTAATGCATCTTGATGCCCATCACCAGAATTCCTACTGTTGCTAGACAGCTTGGCAACAAAAAACCCCATAGCTTCTCCTTTAAAAAAAATAAATAAAAGCCCCAAAACACATACCAGCCATGTGCCAGACATCTGTACAACACACAGACAAGACCACAAAGAAACAAGAATCTAAAAACCTAATACAATGGGATTCCTTCTGGGGACATTCATATTCTTTTCACCTACTCTTCTGTGGCACTCTAAAACCATCTTCACAGGTAGTGAGAATTTTAGGAAAGAGTAGTAGCACTGCAACATGACACATCATCTCAGACATTTCTCTGACACCAGAGTAAAAATGGAATTTTCTCCTCACTATCTCAAGGTCCAAGCATTAACACTGCACTTTTCAGCATTCTGCCAGATTCGGGGAACATGTTCTATTAAAATGCAGATTAACATGCTCATTCAGAAAGAGCATCTAATTTGAAGATAAGATACTCCTTACTGTCAAGCAGTCTCCTGCAGTTGTTCATGGAATTTACTCTGTTTATTGACCAGAAGCACACTACTAAGCTTCTGTAAACAGCTATGGCATATGCAGCAGTGCTAAAATTTTTATCGTATCATCCTGACGCAGTGCTTCTACAGACAGCAATAGAAAAACATCTCTGGAGAAAAATCTATCAGTTCAGTGTACAGATAATAAATACACCCTTAATAGAATTCTAATCTGTGAGGAGTTCAGTGTACTGTTAACATACCCTAAACAGTTCCACAAGAATTGCTTATCTCAATCAATGGTCCACTTCATAGGTAGTTTTGTGAAGTCAGTGTTGTTGATCAGTATTGCAAGTCACATCAGAGAGGGTATCAGACAACAAGGACTTCGCTCACACTAATCTGTCTTATAATTGAAACTTCCTAGTGTTTCGATTTGCAAAGCTGACTGAATGCATACTTAAAACTTACATGGAAGACTCCTTTCTCACAGCTTGTTGAGTCTTAAGAACTTCTAACCAGTGTTTTGATTTCTTTAAGAGAATAAGATGACTCACATTTTATATACATACACACTAAACAACAGTCAGGAAAAAAACCTGAGAATATTATGGAGACAGATTTTCTAAAATACTTTAGGAGTCTGAACAAACGCTGCTCAGATGAGAAGCGGACTGCCTTCTATCATTTTCAATTAATAAAGCTAAGGATAGATTAAGATTTGACAACGTGTTTCTGGAAAGAAAACTGGATTTCTAAAGCATTTAGAAACCACAGCCTGCAAATCTATGATAAGTCCTAAGCATCATGAAACATCCAGAAGAGCAAGAAACTTCACAAAGAACATTAAGATACTGAAGAATCAAAAGACTCACCAGTACAGACCAGTAAAATATTTCAGTTATCAGAAGAAAGAAAAAAAAAAAAGTCTGAGAATGGGAAGGGGGTGATGCTTACTACAAGGTAACTTCATGGATACTCAATGCCACTTTCTCAAGAAGACATTTAAATCTGAAAAGGTTAATTTGTCCTCTCCCCATTCCTAATTAGAGAAAAACAGAGATGCAGGTTCTACTATTAATTTTCTGGACCAATTCCTATTCCTTTAAACAGAGTCTGATTGGTAAGTATTTGCAAGAAAGCCTACTCCATAGTACAAGGAGGTCAGTTCAAAAATATCTATTAAAGATATGGAAAAACCTTTGATATCAAGGTTTACAGATCTATCTGCTACTATGAAATTTACAACTAGTCATATTTAGAGTTTTTTTCCAAAGAGAAGCAATGTTCTTGTGATTCCTGATTATGTGTATTCTGACAGTTCATTCCATCTGAAGTCCAGCTGAATTTATATTAGGTATTTATGAAGCTATGATGACTTCCTAAAAACCATTGGCAGGTTTCATCAGTGATTTTATAAACTCAGAAGTTTACAGTACAGTCAACAACAAGCAAGACAGTCATAAACATACATATTTATATATATACAGGTATATATATGAAGTTAGAAGTGCAATTCTATAAAGATTTTAAGTTACTTGAACAGAATGCTACAAAGAGCAAGGTAATTAACACAAAACATACACAGAGAATAGAGGATTCTATCCATGTTCCTATCAAACACTTTGTTACTTTAGTATCTCCTTGCTCTCCACCTGTGAACGCTGAATTTAAGAAGCAGCGTAGTTTTTGCGACAAGAATAACCAGCATCACAACTGAACAAAACTAGGACAAGGTACAAGCGTCATTCCAAAATGAAGCATATTATATATACAATGTTATAGAGCACTACCACTTCATTTAAAGAATGATAACTGTCTGCTCAACTGATGTGGGAAAACGAACACAACAGCAACTGACCTCTTCACTTAGGACCAATATGCTTTATCTTGGTTTTGACTAATGATTTTTGACAAACTATGCCAAACTGTAAGAACAAGCAATTCAACTTTTTAATTCCCATGACTCAGGGGTAAAAACCTACCTCTTACACTCAAAGTATCTTACAAAAAAAAAAGTTATTTCCACATGCATGCATTTCCTCACCTACATTTTGAACAGCACAATTAAGAAAATATGCAATACCTCAAAAAGAAGTTAAGTTGAATGTGCATTTCTAAATTTGACTCATTTATTCTGCTCATGTATAGACTTCACCTATCATCTAAAACCAAAAATAGTTCAGTTCCAGGACCTTAAATAACATCTAGAACCAAAACCATAAACAAGCTCACTTTATTTGTTATCAATGTATGACGCTCTATACCTTCAATACAAATGGACATGGCATACACTTAATGGACAAGGCATATACGTAAACCAAAAGATGAAAAAATCTCACTGCA
>VZZY01023989.1:1872-47336 GCA_013400335.1 Eurystomus gularis | reverse complement strand
CGCCTCAAGGCGTTACGGTGAAGGGGCTTGTCCCCCCTCGCTTACCGTAGGCATCCACGCGGCTGCAGCCATGATGCTCGCCGCCACAGCAGTTCGCGCTCGCCTCGAGACCGGAACCGGCGCGCGGCGAGCAGCACGCCCCGCCCTCAGGGAGACTGCGGCTGCTGCAGAGCTGAGGCGGGATGCAGCGGGCCCCTGAGTTCCCGCCTGCCTTTACCGCGGGCTGGGCTCCGGGCGGCAGGGCCAGTCTGAGCCCCCTTCCCCCTCCCGCCCCCAGGACTGAGGATGTCTTCGTTCTTCTGCGCCATGGTGGCGCTGCCCCGGCCCTGTGTGGGGAGAAGCATTCCCCCCTTCTTCCTCCCTTCTTCCCCCCTCCGCCGCTGGCGGTCCGCTGAGGGCAGTGCTACCGTTCCCGCGCTCCGCTGAGGTCCGGTGGGGAGCGCCCGGCCGCCGCCTGCCACCGGTTGTCAGCAACGAAAAGAGTGCCAGGTATTTGGTGCAGCAGTGGAAAAAGCATGAGCTTTTAAAGTGTCAAACCCCAAAGCTGTTAACTAGGGGCAGTTTAAAATTCCTGTTTACCTTATTTTTTAAGCTACTTGGCTCATTATTTTCAGAAATGTTGATACTCCTACGTGCCAGTTTTAGGAGTCTGCTTAGGCTGTGGCAGGGGAAGGCCCTAAGCTGTGGAGTGTCCTTTCCTGAGCAGCATCTGGCAAGGGAGACAGCGCTGCTCTTAGTGTGGTAAATAAGAAGTGAGACAGCTCTCGTAAAGTCCTGCCCAAAGCAGTTGAGAATTGCTTATTCTTTTCTGCTTAAGGGTGGTAAGGTAGCTTGTGCTGTTCTCGAGACTAAAACACCAAACTAGAACTAAAGGCAGTTGAGCATAGCCTTCTGGGAATAATGGCTTCCTCTGACTTAGAGGATTTTCCTACTTATGGAAGTTGAAATGGTGAGAATGCTTCCACCATTTGTAGGATCTGCTTAGACAACGGGTGTAGAGACTCTCTCTAGGACATGATAGGCTCAGCTGTGTAAATAACAGTGTTGCTATTGCTTGCAATTGTGTTCAGTCAACTTGCCAACTATTCTATTGTCAGTTCAAACAATTAATTATAGGAATAAATTAGGCTCTCAGTTTTGGTACAAAATGAATACTGTATTTCTAAACTCAGTGGTTGCAACGAGGGATCATAGCTTGAAAGTTTAAACTCGAAAGATACTGTAAAAGAAAATCAAAACTTTTTTGTTTCTTACACTTTTTTTTGGCAACATAAAGATTTGGGTTTTATCTCAGTATAATTTTGTGCCAGTTTTTGGTGATAGAGTTATCAGATTACTTGCAGCCTTTCCACTTATTTACCTCTGTCCTGTATGTGCTTGAAAACTAAGGATTAAAACTATGTGTTCAGTTTGAGTAGTGTGAGTAGAAATTCTCAGAATTGCCATTTGTCAATATACAGCATTAGTAATCCCTATTTTCTGGGAGTCCTCTTCTTTTTTTCTCGACAGGGCACAAGAGGATACTCACAATTTTTACTCAGTTGAAACAGCCTCCTGTGTGTATGTTTTATTGTTGATAATGCCTTGAATGGAGAATAGTCTCCAAGATGTCTGTAATGGCAAGGGTGCAGAAATCTCTTGATACTGATTTTCTTCTGCTGTTACTTCATTTTAGTCTTTAAAATCCAAGTTGGCCCTATAGATATCTGTCCTAAATGTTTCAGTAAAATAATGTTTTTCGTTCAAAGCTTGATAACAGTTTGCACATATCAGCTTTTTTCTTGTGCTGTCTTTACTTTCCACAGTTTATATGTCCTATTCTCAGCTTTTTTTCCTCCCTTTTCGTAAATTGAGCCTTACTTCCTTCTCAGATTGACTTACGATGTTTCTAGGACATAACAGCTGAATTCTGAATGTTTTTACTGCACTGCTTCCCATGAGATGTATACATGTCTTCTACTCCTTTCTTTCTGTTTGTTGTTTCTTTTGCCATGATGCTTACCAAAGGGCACCATAAATGTTAAGTTTGTGCTATACTATGCTGACCAGTGTATTCGTGTTGTTTTCTTGTGTTTTCTGACTGTATCTGCATGTACTTCCTGGGTTTACAATTTGTGTGTTTGTAAATTGAGGGGAGGGAAGAAATTGGGAAGAAATTATTTTTTACATATATTTTCAATAGCTATTGCAACAGGGTTCTGATCTGTGTCTTATAGGTGCTACCATAATAATACTACAATAATAAGCCATTAACAGTGGCTTTTCTTAGACATCAGTTGTCATTTTGACTAGGAAAAAGATGCCTATATAGAAATAGCAGTACCTTCTTTCCCTTAGTGATCATGATATTGAGACTCCCTATGAGGAAATTAATTGTATTCAATTCAGTCTGCTTTGGAAATAATTACTCTTTTTTTCATATTTTGTCCCTGAGGCAAAGCATTGTCTCGTGTAAAGCATCTTTTAAAAAGAACTAAGAGTATTTTATTAAGCTAGAGAGATATGATATAACCAACAAATTTGGCACAAGTTTTTCCTTTCTGTTTGTCTTTTTGAGCATTAAAAACTCTCTACAGAGTGTTCCTGCTCATGGTAACAACTGCAGTTTGGTCAGTCCAGCATCTTTCAACGGTTTAAGGGCTGTGAGTTTTGCATCTTTTGTAAGTTCTGTTTATTTATAAGACAGGGCTCAGCCCCATGAAGCATTCATTTATAGGCCATAGCACTTCCAGGCAAATTTAGTGGAGTTTAAGCATCCTCCTGTCGGTCATGTGTTGGAAAAGCAACTTTTCTACCCACTGCATTAGCGTCAAACTGTTATTTTCATGTATTTTAGGATTTTGATTTTGTAACTATATTTACAGTTCATTTTTTATTTATAGTTTGCAATAACTATTACATAAGAGGCAAGCTGTGACAGTTGGTGTAGCATATTACGATGGTAATGTTCAGTAGCTCTATAGCTTCTTTATTTAAGGGATTCACAAGCATTGTAGTGATTTTAGCTCCACAGCGCCTATTGTAGGTGAACATTATTATTCCTTATTTTCCTGTAAGCAAACAGAATTGTAAGTAGTGTTCAGATAAATAAAACAAGCCCAGAAGACCCAAGGGAAATTTCTGCAGCATCAGTGGAGGTTAGAACTTTTTCCTGTAATCATTGCAAGCAGTGATTACTGTTACACTTGCAGTAGAAGGGGGCCATAACAACTCTTAGAAAGTAGCAGTAGAAGAGGGGTACAGGCAGCCCTTCTGGATCAAAACTGTTCCTTTTGCTAACAGAGTGAATCTATGAAGAGCTAATCTGCAAGGAAGCATCTGTATGGGAGAGAAATTGTTGGAATATTTGGTGTAATGGACATGAAATCTTGCAGGTTATTTTTTCCTCAATTAAAAGTTGTAGCAAACCATCTTGAGCAGTAAAGGCAGTAGGTACTCAATTGTTAAAACTCTGTGTGGATCCTCTCATTAACGGGTAAAGTGATCTCTGTTCATAGTAGCTTGATCTTCCTTTGGTGAGGAATAAGAGCTTTCATGCTTAAACTACAGTCAAACTCGCACTGCATAATTTACAGAGGCAATTTAAGGGAGTATGACCTGTCTGTTGTTAAACTTGCACCTCTGCTAATAAATCAGAGCAAAATCACCTGATGTAGCAGCCATGGCTAGCAACAGTCCAGAGAAGGAGACTTTACACTGAGGGTGATCAGGAGTGCACGTGTGATTTGTCCCACTCCCTGAGCTAGGGCTGTGGAAACAAGTCCCCGCAGCTGGAGTCAGATTGCAGCCTTAGGTGGGTGTTAAGCTATTGCAGCTGACAGCCATCTTGCTATAAAATATTAAATCTGATGTATGTGGTTAGTTGGGTATTTTCTGCTCCATAAATTAAACTTTTAAAGTGGATGAAAAGAGTGGCTATTTAACCATGTTCTCTGCTATAATGGAGAGTGTAATTGCAAGACTATTGCATATATACTGTCCTCCCTAGTAAACTTTGTTGGCAAGATATGTGCTAAAGTGTTGCTAAACAGCTTAAAATCACCTGCTTTAGCAAACACTTTCGAGAAATTCAATTAAAATAAAGTGTGATGAAAGGCTGGTACTGATAGCGTTAAGGTCTGCTCTTGCTGTGCACATAGAAAAGTATGGATTTGTTGCAGTAACTTGTGCTGGGACTAAGTATTGCTTAACACCCAGCTGGCAAATAAAACTTATCTTTGGTAAATAGAAACAGATAGGAGTTGGTGCATTATACAGTTTTTGAATTTTACCCCACTAGTATAGCAAGATAATTATACTGTGAAATACAGCTACCAGGATAGCATGCTTGAGAAGAGCTAGCTAGTATAGGGGAAGTCTCAACAATCAGTGTTTGAATCCTCTATTTAAAAAGTTAGGATCATTAGAAGTTGTAGGGGGGAAAAGCAGAAGATAATTCTCCAGGTATTTTTATTAAACATGCTAACTTGCTGAGGAAATAATGGTCATTGGCAGAGCTGTAGGTAAAGAAGGTAGGAATTTTATTAAGTATTTGTAAACCCTCTCCCATTCCTGTGTGCACAAATGGGAAGTGAGCAGTCCAAAGTAATTTACAACAGGTCTTTTCTGCTCCTATCTTTTCTCACTCAGCCTTCTTCCTAGTATACTTCTGCAGATGTTAGATCAAATACTTTTGTTTGGCTTTCTTAATTTTGTCTGGCTGAATCTTTCTTGTGTGTGGTTTTTTTTTTTTTTTTTTTTTTAAATTTTTATTATTTTCCCGGAAATAGGGAATTAGAGTTGTATTACTGTATAAAACATACCGTGAGCCCTCTAGTGGTACTTTCTGCCTTTGCTTTACGCTGTGGTAACTTTTTTTTTTTTCTTTCCAGCTGTGCTTGCTTGAATCGAAGGAGTCAGATTAGCGTCTAAACTACTTTAACCCTCCTGATTTATTTTTTTAAAAATTATTTCTTTAATGTGAGAGGGAGTACTTGCATTGACTAGTATACCTGGGAGTTTGGCATCTCTGGTAGTGAGCTCACATCCTTGATAGCCAGGGCTGGTTATAGCCACGGTGCAGACCTGAGCCTTCGCTGAGGAGATGGGGATGTTGTGGGGACGCTCTGCACACCGGAGCCTCCATTGGTAGCGCGGTAGAGGTCAGTCCCAGCACTGACTAGGATGTGCTTTCATCTGTGGGGGGGCCTGCTGCAGAAACGTTGACTTTCCGAATCTATTTCCCTAGATCCGCCGTCTGCGTGTGCAGTACGGCTGCGCTGCTGAGCGCCATCGGGTGACGCAAAGCGAAGCTGCTCTAAAGCATGAGGGTGCCGAGCGGGAGCGCCCCGACTTGCGGAGGGAACGAGCGAGCGCGACACCGGGGCTGTCGAGAGCCGACTTCTAGTACTGGCTCATCGGGTTTGACATTATAAAAGCTCTGTGTGCCTCTTAGAAAAGCATCTGAAAAAGGGGGAGATTTTAACGGTTTCCTTCCTGGCACGCTAAACCTTTGCAAAGATTGCCCAGTACTGCATCCTTCCACATTGTCAGGTACAGTCAAAGCCAGTTCAATGCAGGCTTTGGGATTTTTTTCAACACGGTCACGGAGTATACGTGCTCTAAATGCCTACAATACAGAGGAATCCAGCTATTTCTAATGGGATGCATCTGCACAGAGGAAGAATTCCTCATTTAAGATGGGTAATAAGCAAACAATATTTACTGATGAACAGCTAGATGCCTACCAGGTAAGATATCTTCCTTTGCATTGGGAGAAGGAAATGAATAATCTTCCTATGTTTGTGTGGAGGTTTTTTTGTTTTGTTTTGGGGAACACTTTTTCCAAATATAAACAAAAACTTAATTTGTAGCCTGCATGCATATATTCTACTTTTCCTTCCATCAACTGTAGTAGTATTCTAAGGTTGGGTTGTTGACTATACCCAATTTAATTCCCTTCTCTGTATAGAGGGAAAGGAGGCAAATCCTCAGTGTCTGGACTAGGAAGCAGGATAAGAAGTGACTAGCTTAAGAATAGGAGTTTTTAGTAGAATCTTTCTATTGAGTGTTTTGTAAAGAGGAAACCATAGCAGTAACCTCACTTTCTCTCCTTGATGCCTCTGCTGTGAATAGAGGAAAAAGGAAAAAGGAAAAGATCTTGTCTAGTTTCCCTTCTCCTAAGGGTAAGTCATAGAAATATGCTTACTGTAATTCTAGAATAGGTATCCTTATGCATGCATACACTCCTGGCTGGCAGTTTCTTACCTTGACAGAAGAAAGTATACATTTTATATTCAGCAGTACCTTATTGATGTTTATTTACATCATATTGCATCAACTGAATTTTTAATAGGGTAAAAACTTTAATAATTCCCGGTTTTCAGTCACGTTTCAGCACACTGCAAATCTTACTGAAATGTATTGTGGGAAGCTGTCTACACAGTGGGCATCTTGAACAAGTTTCCTAAGTACTGTGAGGCAATGTATTGAACACCAGCGTGCTGAAGGAGGAGGCAGCTGACTACTTAAAATGCAGATAGGGCTGGCGGCATTGCTCTGTTCCTTTACATGAAGTGATAAACAGAATTAACAGTGCAGGAAATTAACATTTACTTTTATCTTGTGATAACCAAGGGACAAACCTTTTTATGTTCAGGTTCTTTGACTCAAGCTCTTGAAGTAGAAACTATGATTTTGAATACTAATTTTCGTTGGAGTTACTGCTGACGTGGACTTTTCACAGGTATAGATATTTAGCCACAAAGAGTCAGGCTAGGAATACATGCTAAAATGCTTTAAAATGCTATCCCATGCTGAAAATAAGGCATAAATTAAATGCCTTTATTAAATTCTTAGCCTTGTCGTTGTAGGAAATGTGAAAATAGAGCTTCTTTAATTTCTACTTTGTCACACATCATACCCTTGCCAGCAGTCTCTCGCTGTAATGTATTAGTCTAAGTTACTGGACTTAATCTAAGATCCAAAATGCTTTTTTTACATCCCTACTGGATAGGCAAGAGGGAAATAAAAAATCTGTAAAACACCAGTGTCTGTCTTCTTACTACCAATAAAAGTCAACACAGAACAGAGCCCGACTGCAGTGAAACAAAACAAAATCCAAATGTAATTAATGTTATCTTCTTGGCATAAACTGGCAAATGCAAGAGCTGAAATGTCATCCCTAATTCACTACTCTTACGTGGAAATTGCCTTTCTCTAATGGCTTTTGCAGCCCCTGCCTTTCATAATGCTGGATAATTGATCTCAAAGCCTGGCAGTAGTTAGGCCCAGTGGATTGAGTCAGCCCATGGGATTTCTCTGTTTGAGGCAGACTTGTAGTTCATTAGTAAAGTACTAGATAATATTTGGCTAGTAATAACACCTGTTATACATGGCAAGTGCAATAAAATAAGTTTCAGGATGATAACTAACCTCCAGAATTTGTCAGGAAGGAATATTTGCCTTATGCAATGAACAAAGTCCTTATCTGGATGGTGATTTGCCATTAGCTATTGCATACATCTTGGATCTTTTAAACAGAAAAATCCTGGGCTTACTGCTGTGGCCATCCACACAGCAGACTCTTGCCTCTCCACTGCATTCTGGGGGAGTATGCAGGTGCTGTGATACAAACGCAGCTGTTTGACTTGGAGTTTGCCATCTTATCTCCCTTTTTCTCATTTGTGGAATCCCTCCAGAACAGGAAAGGGGAAAACGGGTAATGGCTCCATAATTTTTAAAATGCAAGTCTTTTCATTTCTTGAATCAGCAGCTGGGTTGCCAGGTCTGCTGAACACTGGACCGAAGTAAAACATTTTGTACCAGGGTCTGCTTTGCAATAGCTCTCTTGCACACGTTCCTGGTGTACAGCCAAGCATCTACATATAAATTGCTCCTAAAAAGGATTGTTGATTTTTTTTTTTTCCCCTAAAAGAGAGCTAGACCACTTCTTGTGAATTTGTATGTCTCTGAGTTGGTACTGTGCTCCTTAGAAGAACACCCAGGGTTGCGGTGTCCATAGTATCAGTATGACAGAAGAAAAAAAAAAGCCTAACAATTTAATACTTACTGTAAATTAGGTATTTTTTTTAACTTGGCCACAGTTGCTATTAGAAGGCTGTACAAAACCTTATTCTCCTCTGGTTAGGCTTACCATTTCTTAATTGGAATATAGTTCTGACTACTGTATTATCTGTTTGTAACTTCCATCATTGTTGTCTTTAACACAAATTCTCTGAGCTTATAGCACCTGAGTACTACTTTAGTAGTGAAATTGTTATTATTTTTTAAGTTCTTGTTCCATAGGAGACACTAGGAGATGGAAAAGTAAGAAGTTAATGTGCACATGGTAAAACCACAAGTAAGTGGCTTTGGTTTTCAGGAGTAAAGATTAAGCTGCGGAAAAATCACCTGCTTTGAAGAGCTAGCATACATAAATCTCAGATCACTAATATGATATTAATGAAATAAAGTAACGTTATTTGTTTTGTCTAAAACTTTCTGAAATGCCCATGTATAAACTTCTGTAGTATATAAACTGTTATATTGAAGAGTCACTTTAGTAGAACCTTTACATTTAAATGAAATCATTGTAAATCTGGTCACCCACAAGATGACCTCAATGTTTTTAACAGATGAGTGCTTTAAATAATCAGACAAGTGCTTTAAGTAATTTTAAGTCTGGTGATGGGTGGCAGTTGAAACTGTGGAAAAGGTGCATAATAGTACTTAGTAATATTAAACCTCTCATAGCTTTTTTTATTTATTCAAAATAGGTAGAGGCAAATTAAAGAAAGACTGGAAAACTGCAAATCTCCTAATACTTTGTTGTATTTCCTGTTATTAAGATAATCCTGTTCTATTTGGCAACTCTTTAAATTTTCATAAGCTTAGCAAAATGCTTTGGAAATTAGGCTTTTGCAAACGGTGGTTTCCTCACTGAGATTCACCTCATTTTAAAAGTTAGACTAGCAAGAAAGTGTTTTCTATTGGGAATTTCTGCTTCTTATGCCCTTAGAGTCCTTGACAATTTGGGTGGGTTTTTTTGTGGGGTGTTACTTTTGTTTGTGGATTTTTTACATAAAATGCAAAATCCTACCAAGGTCTGGCTAGGGAGAAGGTAAGTATTAATCAGCAAGAAAGATGTATTTCATTGCAATCAAATAACATTTTAACTTTAAGCTTTTATAAGATGTCTACAGGTTTTTGGAGGTCAAGCCTCATAATGGAAAAAAAAAAATGAACAGGAATTTTGGGGTTTTTTAAGTGATGCTGTATAAAGTTACTTGAAGCAATAGTGACATCAGAGCCATATACTGCCCTCAGTGCACTGCATTTGTCACTGAGAATTAGACTGAGTGGGGAATGCACAGAAACTCTGCTTGGGGGGTGGACAAACTAGTGCACTGCTCAGTCTTTCTCATTACCTTTTCAGGGGTTACTCAAATAAGAGGTCTGAATTGGATACAAATTGGATTCTAATTTTTTTTCTTAATATAATCTAGATAATATAGGGCACAAATACTTTATATAAAGTATGACTGTTTTCATTGCAAGCCATTGCTTTTTTACTTTTCATTAATGGGATTACTTATTGCAGCCTCAAAACAAACTGATGTTTATCCTGACTGTTTTGACAATGTTGCAGTAAGATAGTAATGTGAAATAATTACTTGCTTCTTTTACATGAGAATGTCTATTACAGAGCTAACTTTTTTCCTCTTACTAAAATTCTTGTCAAAGTGGAATTCAGCGATATTTTATAAGATGTGTAAAACCAAGTTAAGTTACATTATGATTGGTCAAGAAATGCCGTTTATAAAGTGAAACTAGGTCTTCAAGCTATCTTTCGATTTAAAAACTTGTGCTTGACTTAATCAGGATCTCTGATGAAAATTAACCCTTTGCAAGAATTCAAAAAGTGTATTCATCACAGGTTATCCAAGCTCTCTTGTAAAAAGTATTTTTCAGTTTGTTAGAATATTGCTGTTAATGTGCAAATTTAAGTAGCATAATGGAACCAGGCTTTTGTGAAATTATCCTTCAGCCAGATTCGGGTTTCACATTACCATTTGGCGCATATATATATTGAACAAAATTAATTTGTTGACAGCTTGCTTCCTCCTCAGTCCTTGCTGATGTTTAACTGTTTTTACTCCCATTTTGCAGTGTGTGTGTATATATATATAAAAAAATAAACTGGTTCTTATAGCTGCACATTTTTCTTCCTGAAACACTGCAGTTTAGTTATTCTGGTTGTAGTTATGTGTGATTACACATAAAGATAGGCTGGATGTTAAAATCGTCATTGATGTTCTGATGCAACCAGCATTTTTTAAGATAAAAGTCCACATACAAATACTATTATTAATGCAGGTGCTAACTCTGGCAGGATTTTTTTTTTTTTAGTGTTTAAATCTGGATTCACTGAAGTACTTGCACGGCGGTGCAAGTTAAAGAATGGTGCTAGTCTCATTGACTTCTAGTAACTCTTTTATGTATTTTGAGTGATGAAAATAAATAAATATATTGCTGACTCAGTCTTGCACAAATTCTGTAACATTTTCAGTTGCATGGGCTAGAAAAAAAGTATTGCTTTAGTAAAATGTTACCAGAATACAGTTAATAATGGATCTTATATGAAAATTAATTTGGTTATATCCAGCACCTTTTAACTTAGGTTTTTAGTTACTTCACAAGATGGTGGTTTTTATGGTTTTTTGATTAAATGTTCTTACACACATTGCGTACTTTTGACACAGTACAAAAGATCATTTGTGATTTAAAAAAGAATCTGAAAGAATGTTTGAAATGTTAATATTAAAATGTTGCAGCATTCAGTACTTCTCACTTATTAAAAGCTGCTCAGTAAGATAGCTGTGTGCATCTAACCTGTCTTGACTTGAGGATATTGTCAAAGTTTCTGTTAGTCATTGGTTGACTTTATCTGGGACTTGCTGGCTTTTATTGGAGACTGGAGTGATTTTTGTATTGCTAAGACTTTTTTTTTTTTTTTGCCTGTTTATAAAACTTTCTAATGGGGCTGCCGCAGGATCCAAATAAACCTGCCCTATCCATATAAAAGGCAGAATTATATAAGTATTGTCTTAGAGGAAAACTAGGCGTTTAATCAATTTTAGAAATATTCTTTCCCAGTAGCTTTGCATTGCTATTCTTTCATTCTGATGTTCCTTTCTCCGGTTGTTCTTCTCTTCTGTAGGGAAGTGTTTTGCTTAGCTGTGTGAAATCAGTTTTATTTGAAAACTCTTTTATGCACAGTGATACTTGATTCTAAAAGTGGTAAGTGAAAATCTTGGATTCAGTCACCTCTGCCATTCATAAACTGCATTGCTGCATTCTGGTATTGGCAGTAGATCCAGCAGAACAAATGACGTGGTTTGTTTCTGGAGCCATAGCTCATGTTACGGTCTGTATGTACACTTGACATAAAGTATCAACATTCTCAGCACAGTTATCTCTATTCCTTTTTTTTGTTCAAATCTCTAAAGAATTTGTAGAACTAAACATAATGCAGAACTGCTCTAGGAGTTTGCAGTAAGGTCTTACAGGCTAGTGGAAAAGGCAGTGGACCACCGTGCGTCCGTCTGTTCCTGTTTTGTCCTAAACCTGCGTTCACCTGACACAGGAAATCAAAGAACTCTTTAACAGTTAACAGCCTGTACACTCTGTGCTTTTTTAAAGGTAAATCTTAAGAGGAAAGGCCATTAATCCTACTTTACAATCAATGTTGAGTGACTGGTGGGAAGTCCCACTACCAGCCAAGACCAAAACTGCCCATAGAACCTAAGTACACTAACTGACTCTTATCTCTGCAAAAATATGCCAGTTAAACGTCAGATTTGAGAACCAAGTCACATTATACAAGCTAATGATCTCAATGAAATAAATGCAAAATTTTCTGTTTGCCTTATTTTATTCACTTTGCTAGCCATAAGGAAATGGATAATTGCAGATTTAAGTGATATCTTACCTCCAAAAAACCAGCAGTAATCCTTTATGTGAGACTTTCTAAATAACTTGATTATTAAGGGCACAAGGACAGACCAATTAGGATAGTTGATCTTAGAAAAGGGACATGTATTTTCTCAAATGCTGGCATAGAGACCCTTTCAAGATAAAGCAGTTTTTCAGGGCATTGTATAGTGATGGAAAAAACAGTGATTCTTAGGATAAAGTATTGCCAGAAATCTTTGATGGCTATGAATTTTGTAAACTCTGGTGACATTTACTTGTTCAGTATTTAGTTTGTGCTTTTCTAACAGGACTCCCAGCGGCTTTAGTGTCCAGACGGAATAAATAGGTTGCTTTTTAAGTTCATAATAAACTCAAATACAGCCCGTGTAATAGCACATGTCTTCCATGATATCTCTGGCTTGAAGCAAGATAAATGTCATCATATGCATAAATGACAAATGCTTTCCAAGACCCACTTCACCTTTCCTTATGAGGGAGCGAATTTAACTTGTTAGTTTGCCATTTATTGCCCGTCATTGTGTATTTTCCATATGAATGAAGTAGCCAGAAGAAAATTGGATGATTCACCTCCGTGTTTCTTTGGCCAAAAGTCTTTAATTGAATTGGAACTAAATTGCTGAAGTTCCAGCAACTATAGAATGTAATTATGCTATTTGGATCCTTGTTCCATTGTGACTTTGATCTAGCTTAGGGCTGTGCTTTTAGGGAAAAAAAAAAAAAAAGAGGTCAGTTCTTTAAACCCAGATATTGGTCTTAGTTTCATCTCTTGTACCGGTACTACCGATGCTATACTCTAGGCCACTAAAAAGAAATGATCTGAATTGGAAATTAATCAATTTTTGCTAGGTTAGTTTCCAAACACATTAGTTCCTTCTTTCAGAGTTCTCAGATGCAGTTATACTGCTCCCTGTGAAGTCTACATAAAGGCAGAAATAAGCTGAGAAGCAAATAGGTGGCTGGACTTCCCTTGTGGAGATAGCATGGAGCCGTGGCTTTTATGTTTGCCATCTGAGAACAAACAGGCTTCTTAATGGTAAAGCATCTCCTAAGTGGTGTGTTTGATCTTGCTGTGGATCAAAAGTGTATGTCACAATTAATTTGCAATGCCCCGATCATGCTCTAGGATCCATTGCTCTAAGTTCTCTGCAAGTGAAACCACTGTAATTGTTTGGTGTTGTGTTTGGGTTTCTTTGACAATGCTCATCCTTGACACAAAATTCCCTGTAACTGACAGGCATAACTGGAGTACTGCAGTCAGTAACAGTGATCAGGCAGATACTTGCAACTACTTCTGTTTTAAAGGTTTTCAGTATCAGTGGTTTTTTTAGATTACATTAGTAAAAATTTTGTTTGATTAAAAAAAAAAAAGGGCAGACAATAGTGTTTGTTGTTAAAGACATGAGGTGACTTACATTAAAAATAAAAAAGACTTTATGTGGACCTTCAGCAAAAAAGGTGTATTATGTGACCTCTTAATGTGTTGTCCAATGGCATTTTTGTATGATTTCTGAAAGGTAAAGGGTATCTTCTTTTTTGTCTTTTATCTCCATTTGCCTATCATTTCTCTGTCAGCTTTGTAGTTAAGTAACAGTGTCTGTTGTTTTCTCAAGCCTGTATAATTAAGGAATGATTGCTGCTGAGAGCATTACAATTATTTGTGAGGTTGCACCTGCCTTTCGTTAGTAAGTGAAGCATCCTTAAGTGACAGTTTGACTGTAAGTGTTGAATGTGCTTGAATTAATGAAGATTTAACCAGCTGGCTCTTATTTCACTTTGTGCAGTTCCAGACAATGTGACATCAGTGTCAGCAGCTCACAAGGTGCTTCCTATTGTGCCTTGTAACACTATTCTGCTATACAATACACTAAAGGAAGTACTGCTTCTCCTGCCATTTCATATGGAGAAGAGCAAGCAAACTCAATAATTGATACCATGCAGGGCTGGTAGCATAACGGGATACCTGAGACAAGCTGTTTGACTGCTTCAGCTAGCTGTGATCATTTGCTTTTCCACTCCTTGAAAGAAGTGGGCATTTAGCCAGAATGATTCTCAGCTTAGGAGAAAAATGCATTTTCACTATTTGACTGAAAAGCAGGACTGGGGGAGTCATACTAGTTGTATGTACTTATAACTTCCCAAGTTTGATGTTGTCATCTTGTCCTTTTATCTGTGTTCCTAACATACAGGAGTTTACAGACTTTGCTGAAGTGACCACAGTGCAAAGTAATTGTTAGCAACAAGAGTTAGCAACAAATACCTACATGAGTTTTATTATTAAAACAGTTGTCCCTAATAGAGTAGTACTCCAAATTAGAAGATCTTTTTCTTCATGTATTTGTTATTTGTAGCTTTCTAGATCCATTTACTGAACATTTTTGGCCTATAACTTTTTTTGTTTAATTTTGTTCGTGGTCATTCCACAGTGGAGAATTATTTCAGCAAGCTTTTTTTTTTTCACAGATATGCCTGTCCTTAGGATATTTTAGTTATTTTATAGTAGATATTGCTTGCTGAGTTAAAAGAAGATGGTATACAAATGGTATCTTTAATGTTTTTCTGCCAGATCTGAGTTTTCTTCTAAAAGGCTGAAAAATAAGTCTTTGCAGTCATTTTCAATATTTCTATAGTAAAATAACACATTTTGTTTTTAACAGGATTGCACTTTCTTCACTCGGAAAGAAATCCTTCGGTAAGTAAATGGTATTAAATATTTTCATTGTTATTTGTATGGAAGGGACTAAATCTTTTTTCTGACTTGTGATGAAACCAAATAAAGCCAATTATTTTGCATGAATGAATGAATGTAGGATTGGACCCAGCATACCCTTTAATATGTAAATGTGTATAAGGAAACAGATGGTGATCGGCTTAATGTGAAGATGATAGGCCTTTCTAGGGATAAGCAGTCAGGCAGTTGAGAGCCAGTGACTTTTAATGAAAGGTATTTGTTGCTTTTCTGCTGAATTATACCAGTGAAGGCACATCCTTCAGTCAGTGCAGGTTTTGGTATGGACTTACGTGTGGGAAACCTTGGTGGAACTTAAACTGCGGAGCACCAAGAACATTTGTTTCTGTACATACTTTCCCTAACCCTTCAGATAAAGGATCTGTAAAAGCATGACACAGATCTTGTCCTATCATTACACCAGTTTGTTTTTCCTGAGGATTTTTGCCCCATTAGGGAGTGAGAATAAATCTGGGGTAGATATCTAGACCTAGGAGCTCATAATGCTTCAGGATTTTCAAATGTGAATAGCTTCTCAGACATATGAAGCCTTTTTTTTCATAAACATTGCGAATTGCTTTGAGATAAAAAAATAGACATGGTGTCTGAGAGCAACGTTCTTTGCTCTTTTGCTGTAAACTTCAGTAAGACTGATGTTCAGTGACACTGTCAAGGCAAACTAATGGCATGGCTTTGGGCAGGGTGCTTTACTTTTTGCTGGAAAAATAGAGGTGGTATTTCAGCTTGTTTCTTGCCTACCTTGTTCTCATTGCTCCCAGAAAAATGATGCGCATGCTCCTTACCAGTGCACAACATCTGAGACCACAGTGCAGTAAGAACATTGCAATACCACCACCTAACCCAGGATTTAATTTGGTCCAGGTCCCTCTTATATAATTGTTAGGGCTTACAATTTAGTCACATTCTCGGAGTACGTTTTCATGATACGTGATGGTGCGACTGAGTCAGAATGTGTGTGGTGAGTGGGTGATAGCTGGTCAAAGATAAGCTAAACTTAATGCAGACTGGCTCCAACAGAGATCCTGTGTCCTCAAAGCGAGTCAAGGCTTCACAAAAATGAATTAACATAGAATGGGCGTAACTTCTTTAGGAAAGCCTTCCTTAGCTGCAGACCTCTAGGAATGATGTATAATTGTTAGCTGTAAAGAAGTGTCATTCTGTTTGTGGTATCTTACAAAAAATCATGCAGCATAAATGAAAATGAACCGTCATTGTATGTTCTGTCAGGGCTGCGATATTGTTAGCTCTGCTTGGGAATACTGACTTGCAAAATAATAGAACTTGTCATCACTAGCCGTTTAGAAAAGCAGCTATGAGTCCAAAATGACAGGGACTTTGTGGTTTAGATGTCAGAAGTTATTCAGTGATATTCCTGACAGTCATTAGCTCCAGCAATTGGATACAGAATAAAAGATGTCCCTGTGTAGCCACCAGATACTTACATTATATAGCCAGGAAAAAAAAAATCCTTAATGGGTTAGGGTAATTTCCTGTACAAAACAGATGTTTAGCTACCTTATAAGTCTTAAAAAAATCAGCAAATACTGTTTTTCTGTTTCACAGGGCTACCTTGATATACAGCTTCTGAAATAAATGTTAGGATTGGATACACTGAAAAAATTGCTATATTCTTCTAAAATCCCCTTTAAACCCCAAATCACCAAAAGCTTTATAAACATGGAATTACTTGTATTTGTACTGCATTTCTATGAAAGAAATAATTGTAAATTAAGGATTTTACATTCTATGTAAGTTAAGATTATCTTTGTAGCTTTTAATATCCAATCTAATCAGAGAATTTGGACCTGCCAGGGGAAGGGATTTGTGAACTGTGATGTTAAGGCATCTTGCTCTTAGGAGTAATTTCTTTTTCTCCTTTGGGATAATTTCTAAGGAAATACTTGAATTAGCCTGAAACAATAATTGATTTCCACTGCAAGAAGAAAAGTTGCTGATTTTGGTACTTACAGGCACAAAATCATGGAATCATAGGGTGGTTTGGATTGGAAGGGACCTTAGAGATCACCTAGTTTCAACCCTCCTGCCATGGCAGGGACATATCCCACTAGGCGAGGTTTAGACCAGGTTGAGAGGATGGGGCTTGTTCAGCCTGGACAAGAGAAGCCTCTAGGGAGACCTAATTGTGGCCTTCCAGTATCTAAACAGGGCCTACAAGAAGGCTGGGGACAGACTTTTCATGAGGGCTTGTAGTTATAGGCCAAGGGGTAATGGGCTCAAACTGAAAGAGGGTAGATTTAGATTGGAGATTAAGAGGAAATTCTTCACTCTGAGGGTGGTGAGACACTGGAACTCGTTGCCCTGGAGGTGTTCAAGGCCAGGTTGGGGCCCTGTATCCATGGGGCATTCATCCAGAGAGAAATTTGTGGACAAATAGGAAGCCCAAAACACGTGCAGTACAGGCCCAATTTAAAGAATATTACATAAAATGTGACCAATTTTATAGCATGACTGTAACATTGGTGGGGGGAGCATGAATTCAGAACTGTGAAATGCTGATGAAAGGAAAGTAATGAATCAAACATCTTCACAGAAGTTGTAATTGGTGAACTGCTGAATCTGAATAGTCAGACTGGTTTTTTAATCTGGAAAAGCAACATTTCCAAACTGTAAATTCGACCTATCATGTGCAACTGAGAAAAACACACTGTGGATTTCAAGAAAAGATACTCTGAAGTAACTAAATGAGAAAATGTCATTGTATGGTAGCCAGTCGGAAATTTACCATGTTGCAAAATCTAGCTATGAAATGAAGAGTCAGCAAGTTCAGTTCTTTTTTTTCTGAATTGCAATGGATAAAAAAATACTTGTAGGAATGAGTTTGCAATGTGCAGCTTTGACAAGCAGATAAAAACTAGCTGAAATGAAGAAATTTCTGTATGGAATTGGCATGAAACTTTCACATGCATTCTTCAGTTTTTCTTGACATGTGAGACAGATAAAACTTGAAGTTTGATGTCAGGGCACTGAAGACTGTTTCAGAACATTGTAAAAATAAAAATTATCTGGATTTGCAAATATTTTAGTATAACAGTATTCTGAGGTTGATTTTTGGTGTAGGCTATATCCAAAACTTGAGACGGTGTTGCACACAGGGCCTTTGGTAATGGTAAAAACAGGTCATAATTTATTTTGGGAAGTAGGAGCACTGCATTGTCCTTTTGGCAGCATAAAGGAGTATCTGAGTAGAAATGATCTTTATTTTGTATTTGATTTGGGCAGATTACTCAGTACTACAAATTCCACAGTGCTGGACAGAACACTACATGTATCTCGTTCAAAACTGTGCCATTTGAAACTGTGTTTGCAGACAGATTATTTGTTACCTTTTTTCCTTGCATGGGTATTGTGACAGTAGAGGAGGTCATTGTAATTTATAGGACTTGATGATAAAGGAAGCAGAATTGAATTGTGGAAAAGATTCTCCTGCTGCTCAAGAGCAAGAGGATGCTGTTCTGCCTAAGAACATTTGAAATGGGGACTGTGGGTGTGATAGGGACTGGGGAATTGGAAGCTCCTGTTAACTTTCTTACTCTGTCACTAGTCTGTGAGCACGTTTGACAAATTGCCACTATAATTTTTCGGTGTTACCTACACTTAATATTTTTGTGCCTTTTAAGTATGAGGATATTTCCTTTGTCTTGTCTGTTTAGATAGCAGGCTCTGCCTGGTGAGGATAATTTGAACTATTTTTACATGCAGCACACTAAAACTGATTTTAGTTGTAGCTTTTGCATTTTATGGTAGTGAAAAAGCAGTTCTGAGTATTTTTTTGAGGCTCTCTGAGAGGGGTGATTGTCACCTGGTGGACCAGGAGGTGTTTAAACAGAACAATAAAAGTTAAGTGAAGTGTTAAATGTGTATTTAAGTTAAAACAACCCTGATAGATTTCAATGAGTTTTGTTTCTCTAAAAAGCTTAGAAATGTAAATAAAGGATTTTGTCTTGGTTTGCTTTTCTTTCTTCAGTAACATAAAAGGACATGAGCGATGCCAGTGATAACACCCCAAATTGTTACAATTTATTGTGTAATAGAAGTGTAGCTTCTTCTAATAAGAAATGCTTAATGGACCTCAACTTGAGTACTGTGAAAGCCTAAAACACATTTTGTATTTCATAACTCAAGTTATAAGGAAACAATCTATTTCCTGAGAAGAAAACAAAGCATGCACTTAGACTCAATTACCTTATTTATGTTAGGCTAAAGAAAACTTTGCTGCTTATGGGCTGTGTATGGGAGATATGGAGGCCATTGCCTGTATGACTTTGCACCCTATCTGTATCAAAAGGAGCAAAACCAAAATTACTTATGAGAAACAACCTTAGGATATGATTGTGAAAAACAGATATTTTGCGGGTAAGAGATTAGGTCAATGGATGGTGAAAAATAGATGCTGTGTTTGAAAAATACCATATACAAAGCTGAATATTTAATGTTTGATGTAAAATGCTCAGAAGAATAACATTACGGTGGTAGTTTTGTAAAGGCCTAAAATAACGGGAGGAAGAATAGTCATTTGGAATCATTGTATTTCCCCTTCTGCCTTATTCTCAGTGTAATGTTTCTACTTACTTGCAACCTCTATACATAATCAGTTTATGATATGGCAGATAAAGTCAATAGCATTTGTTTACTGTATATAAACTGTTGAATACAAATTGCTGTCTAAGGAATAGAGTAGAATTGAGGTATTTCTGCATGTCTGAGGTGAAGTTTTACTGAGTGGGAATAAAATGGGTTATGACCTCCATGGTAATTGGCAGTTACTGATTTAGCATGTCCCCACTTCAGTTGAGAGGGAAGTCAGTCATGTTGGGCGTTTCTTTATGCACTGCAGAACACTCTCAGAGGTGTGATATGAAGGAAGAGCATGTCTACTTCTGTTCAGGCTGAACTGAATTTCTTGTGCAACTGTAAAGTTCAGTGAGAAAAGCCAGCAAGGAGTAGTACCCTTACCAAAAAAAAAAAAAAAAGTGAGTAAGTTTTCAGCTGAAGTCAGCCGCTCTGGCTGGCTCACCGTCCATTTGCATGAATGTTAGCCAGGACACAAGGGAAGGGGCGTGATTGTGTACGTGGGGACGAAGGGATGAATATGGCAGTTCAGTTTAAATCGATTTAAACTGATGTGAACCAGCATGAGATTGCAATTAGGTGAAATGGGCTAAGTGTTTTTATCTGTCCCTACAGGAAAAGTAGCCCATCAGAAACCTCAAACAACAACAAATGTGTTTTCCTCAGGTTTAATGAGCTGAATAGATGAGTGCTAAAGCTGGCACAAAAAGCAGAGCAAGCAAATGAACTAAAAATGAGGAGAGGAGAGTAAGACTTAGCCTGTCAGTACTTGTAAGGTGTTAGATTGGCTTAGTGTAACTTCAATATGTAAGTCTTTGGTTCCAACATCAACTTAAGTCAACATAAACACAGGCTGCAGTCAAAGGAGTTGAGGACGTATTATCTTGGTTGATAATCTGAGTGTGGAGAATTTCCAAATTATCAGGAAATAGTAGAATTTATTAGATTAAAGTGAAGAAGAAATAAACAGAGTAATGAAAATGGATCTAGGAAAAAAAAAAGACTTAAGCAGAGGCAAACATACCCAGTGAAAGAGGAAAATAGAAACCATAGGTCATCATTGGTATTTGATAGCTGTTTATCACCAGAAAAATCTAGATATACTCTTAAGTCTTAAAGATGGTTAATTTTGAGATGTGCTTAACACAGCTAAGAGCACTCACTCAAGGGGGGGCAAGAACATGTTGAAGAATGTTGAGTAATGTAGACATATTTATATTATCACTGACTCAAAACATTATCTAGAATACTTGTAGGACAGCTGACATTTTTAGAGTTGTTACTGATTTTGCTGGTAGGCATGTGTTAGGGCTTTGAAAATGTGCCCCACTTTTTTTGAGGAGAATGTAGAAATTAAACCAGTGTGTATAATTTCAGGGCATAACTTTGATGTACAGAAAGAAGCCAGAACACTGGTAGACAATCAGCTTGTAAGTGTAAAGGACATAATACGTGCTCAGAGGTAGCCACTGTGGCTTTGTTAAAAGCAAATCTCTTCCTTTGAGCAGCTGCTCTTGTGGATAAAAGAAACCGGTGCAACATACGTTTATTTTGGTAAAGCCTTTTATCTATTCCTATATGTGTTAGTCCTTTTCTACTTGTATAAGCGCACCAACCTCTTGGCAAAGGTACTATTGAACATTCTTAGAACATTTGTAAGAATGGTGAGAAACATTGAGGTAAAGAGGGTTGCAGACGCTGTGAAGTTCAAGATCAGTTTTTTCAACAGCGTTCAATCTATTAGAGATATTATAATCCAAAATGAAAACCAGGAAATTCACACAGTCAAGAACTGAGAAAAATAGCGAGTGCAGAATGCAATGTAACAAAAAAAATGGGATGGGGGTTAGCTGATATAAGCAAACTGAGCATAATTTTAAGAAAACCCCAGATGCCTTTGTGAAAAAGGGAGATGTAGTTCTAAGATGCATTAACCTCAGCATTGTATATAGCATGGGAGAATTCTATTCCAGTCAGCATTGTTGGCACCTCAGCAGGAGAAGACTGTCCAGTTTTGGGCATCACCATTTAAATGAGATTTGATGTACTACCGGAAAATGTCTAGTAGAGAGAAAGAAATAACATATGAAGAAAGGTTGGAAAAACACTTTATTCATGGCAATGAATCTGGTTATATAATGTGTTTCTTGTCATTGTAAACGGGAACAAATGGTTGAGTTATCTCTTATAAGGCAGCATTTCTCTTACTCAGTTTTGTAATCTGCTTAGATTTTCTAGCAGACAAGCTTTTACTCCAGTAATAGTGCTTATCTGCTAGCCAGCCCAGCTGTTTCTATTTCTCCCTGCAGTTTGGCAAATACCCAGACTTTCAAACATGGGTGTTCTTGGATGTCAGTCCAAGTGAGCACAAAATCTGTAAATTAAAGTTGTATAGCTTGCGACTGACTTAACCTAGCTAGACAGCTGCCGGGGCTTTGGCATTAAATTACCAAACTGAGCATCATCTGGACAGTCAACAAACCTTTGAGCTTTATTGTAGAAGAAAATTAGTAATTCCATTGCATTCTCTTGTCTGCCTCTTCCTTGCCATGTTTTTGACGGGTGAAAGGTGAGGTGCAGAGGAGCCCTTCTAGCCAATCCAGCTATATGCTGGATTTTCAATCTGAAACCTGAGTGTTAAACTGGGGAGATATGCAGTGATTTCCTCTGTCTGGAAAGCCTTCCTTATAAGGGAGCAAATGTAGCAAGCTGCTGGAGATGCATCTTCCTGTGGATCAAGACGCTATGCAGATGGAGGGAGGCGGTAGAACTTGGCAATGTGTTAGAAAAACAGGAGCCTTATTAAAAGTTTCAGGTTTGTATGTGGAAAGGGGAAATCCCCATATTGACAAGTTGGGGGGGAAAAAAGTGTCTGCCAAGAGAATAAAGTTTGGGTGAACTCTCTACCCTTGGGAATCTTCCTGAATTTTGTGCAAGAAGTTACATACAGGAAGAACATATATCCAATCCAAGGTATTGATTTTCTTGTTTATTATGTTTTTATTCTTGTTGTCAGTAGTGTTTCTGCATCCTCAATAAAATTTTAAAAATGGCTTCCAGACAGTTCCTGCATCTCCTGTGCCATAAAACTTTACCTTATTATATTTTAGTCAGGTTGCACATGTTTTGCTAGGCTCAGGTGAGGACAAAATCATTCTCAGTGTTGATATGCATGGAATCTGGAGTACTGGTGTACTGTGTCCAGTTCTGGGCTCCCCAGTACAGGAGAGATCTGGAGCTACTGGAGAGAGTCTGGCAAAGGGCCACTAGAGAGTTTATTATACGAGGAAAGGCTGAGAGAGCTGGCATCTGGAGGGTGCAAAGAAGATGGAAGCCAGTGATGCGACAAGGACCAGTGGGTCCAAACTGAAACACAGGAGGTCCTGTTTGAACATAAGGAAGATTTTTTGTTTTATTCTGTTTTCCTGTGAGGATGATGGAGCACTGGAACTGGCTGCTCTGGGCAGCCTGTTCCAGGTGACACTGCTTGGCACAGGGGGTTGGACCAGATGATCTCCGGAGATCCTGTGCAGCCTCAACCATTCTGTGATTTTTTTAAAAGATTTTTTTTTTTTCTTCTTTTTTTGAATCACCAGTGGAAAAGAGGCCTGTGAGCAGGTTTTTCACTGATGCTTCAAGAAAGGGAAAATACCATAGGCTGCTTTTTTCTGTACTTACTGTGTATCATGTAGTTTTGTGCATAGCAGAGTTGCAAATATTGAAAGGGAAAGCCTTCCTAAGTATGACTAGGCCTTTTAGAATAAAGTTATTCTTAAATTATCTGCCAAAACAATTTTTTTGTGCAGACACCTTTTTAATTTTACTGCAGATAGTTTAGGAGGATATTATTTCATATTATCTTGAATTCATTTGTACTGCTTCATTTTGCTTTGCAGAGATGAAAGAACACTTGACGTTAACTAAAAGCTGATAGAAGGCTCATCTATCCACCTTTTGTCTTCCTTTTATGCTGCCTTCTTATCAGATTTCTGTGTCCAGTTATTGCATTTTATTGATATAATGAAAATAATTTCAACTGGAAAGCATAGAAGGGAGAAGGCATGTCAGTAACAGAAATGTAACAAAAATTCCTTCACCTTTCAACTCTTCCTGCTTGCGTTTCTCACTATTTTTAGTTCTCTATCCTTTTGTTCGAGTGTGGCAATTTAGTGAATTGTGGTTCAATTTCTCACGCTCCTGGCTGGTGCTTTCAGATGTGGCACCAATTTTCCTATAATTTTGCTTTCAGCTTCATATGGTAGGTCCCTGTCTCTAATAGACTGTTCTAAACTCTTGCAATCGTTGGAGGCAATAATTCACCGAGGAATTGCTGCAGCACAGAGGTTTGTCTTGGTTACCATGCGCAGCATATAACTGTTGTTGCAAAAGCAGTTTGTGAATGTGTGGCATAAATCTGAGACCCTGAAAGTACATATCAGTTACAGGCAGCCCTGCAATTGAGGCTCCTCTGTCCTCAGTTTCTCAGCCCCAGATTAAAGAACTTCCTTGGTTTTGGGCTGTGGCAACTTTTTCTCTGGGGCAAACTTATGGATATAGATCTGTCTGGACCTGTTCCCCAGCCCTTAGATCACACATTTGTCCATCTGCAATAATGGCACTATGGGACAAGAGAATATGTGCACCTCAACAACTTGCATTAGCGGGGAGCTACAGCCTCTGTAGCCTCAGCTGTAAATCAGTTCCAGTCAGTGTCTTTAATCAGCATAACGCATTCTTGCCTGCAGTCTGTGCAATTCCATCTTCAATGGGAAACTGCTGCTGCTTTTACTTCCAGTCATCTATGTCTCCAGTGGCTCGGAAGGGCTGATTGTTCATATATGGCCATTTCCGTGGCAATGTGTAGACTTGTCAGTGCTCCTGCTGGTCTCTGGAGTGGTGAATAATTCTCTGCCTATTACAGAAGTCCTTTTCCAGCTGTTCTGTTGAACTGGCATCTGGACAAGAACCTATAGCTTTGATTGTGGTGAATAACTGGAAGTGTAACCAAACAGCAACAGAGCGCTTCTCTGGAGCTGCTGCTGACATAGACTGTTCCGTGCTATACAGTCAGTCTCTGGTCAGGTCATGCCATGACTCCTATCTCATTGTGGGGCTGTCCATCAACACTCCCCGCTTTGCTTCATTGTTCCAGTTAAGCCATTTTGCTATTTGCTATCCTGTGAATATGCAGAGCAATCTAGAATTTACTCTTTGGGATGGTCTTGATGGTAATGTTGAACTTTGATTGCATTCCTGTTATTTAGGAATAAATAGGGTATATATTGCTGAATAAATGTTTTCACTTTATGACATAAATCAAGTAACTGTTACTATGAAGGCTGGACCAGAGTTTGTGATATGTTTATTAGGTTCTAAAGGCCACTTTAAAGCCTGTACTTATTTCTAATCACTGAGCCATTGCAAGCTTTTCTCTTTCATTTTCAGCACTCCTTTAATGCCGAGTCCTTGTTACAAAGGCTGCACAGCCAGCTGTAATGCCATGTCACTACAGTTAATGGTGGTGACTTGTGTACATCAATCCAAGGAAGGGCTCCTTTTGTGTTTTAACACACCCACTGGTGACCTTGGCTATCATCTGACTTTCTCTCAAAGCTCAATAGCAAATTATAACAATTGCTGCAGGGTGTAAACTTGGGAGTCTCATTTTTTTCAGGTCTACACAGGTATAGCTGGAGGCGCTACTATGAGTTTGGAGATGTCCCAGTACCCACAAAGTGTAACCCTTTCTGACTTCAGGATGCTACACCCTTGAGAAGTAGGGACAGAGTCTGACCCACCTTTTTTACCATGTGAAATACTTGGAAGTGGTAGAATGAAAGTTATCATAAACAAAGTAGGCTGTGGAGGCAATACTGTGTTGTGTTTTTTTTCCTGAGCACAGCTTCTTTGGTTTTCACTGGTTGATGGGCAGCTGAGCTGATTAAAAACTTCTACTGCCTACAGAGGTGAGTCTCGTTCTGCCCTTAATTGATTAAATCAGTAAGAAAGGTGTGCTCCCATTTACTTGCACAGCCAGTAGTGCTGTTGCAACTGCATCAGTTACCTCAAGGAGCTGACTGTGAAACCTTTTGTATTTTCAAACACATCACTTCCCTGAAGTGCACTGCAGTTTCTTAAGTGTTAGCACAAGGGAGGTGTATGGCTAGGTGGGCTTGAAGTTTCTGCAAGGGCAGATCAGCAGTTTGGATTTAGACTGGATTATAGCAATGTAGAATCACAGCCGTAATCCTTGGATATAGTGCATTAGACTTAAACATATACCGGAACCTGTGGCGACAGGGCCTCATCACTAAAAATTTGTCACTACATTCCCTCCCACTCTCATCTGTGGGAGAGAAGACACTAGTAAACACTGCCAGCTTTTCTGCTCCTTCTTCCATGAAGAGTAAATAAGACATCCCTGCAGCAAAGAGAGCACATCCAGGAATAGGAAAATGCTTTTGCCTGCATCCAGAAAAATTTTTTGAAGCAAGTGTCATTGCAGGATTTGTCATCGCCACTGCAAAAACTGTGAGGCTGTTTGCAGGTCCTGGTCTTCTGAATATACATAAGGGTCTGTGTGTGGTAATGGCAGACTTTTCAAATCTACATGTGTTCAGACACCACTAAAACCTTACATTGCTCCCTTGACAAGACATTAATTTTTCTGTGACTAGGGCAGATAGCTAAAGCTGCTTTAGGTTATTTTCAGATATGCTTCTTGTTGAGGGCTGTGCCGAGTAAAAGGACAAAAAGCCTTTCCTCTCTAGGTCACAATGTGTTCCAAGTCACCTAAAGTGCCTTCCACTTCTATAAAGCAAGAGAAATATTCAAGCCTTTACCACATAGGTTTGTTTAGTTCCTGTTTACAGTTAGTAATTAATGTTACTGAGACCTATCAGAACAGTCAGTAATCTGTACAGTGCCAACTGGGAGATGATTACTGAGTCTGACTCACATAGCACTTGGTCCAAGTGTGGCAGTGGTATGACAAATTGATGTAGTGATAGACAGGAGGATTATGGGTGTACGTAACACGTCTACGCATCTTTACATTATGATGGGAAATAATTGTTCAGAAATGCATTCAGTTTCCTTTCTGAAAAGTACTCACCCAGAGTAATGTAGGTTACTCACTAAACAGAAGTGTTGCTGAAACTCCTGCAAAAGGGTTTAACTGTGATATGTGGCTTTCTCAGAATCCTGTAAGAGGCTGAGGCAGCTCTGTTATTTTTTCAACCAATTTTCTATGAAATCTGATCATTTGAGAGACTGGCAGTACAGTTTGTTGTAAAACAATGCATGATATCCCTGAAGAACTTTTAGTGGGGAAAAAAAGTGTTACTGTTGTCTACTGCTGTTTGGTTGGTTGGGTTTTTTGTTTTATTATGAAGGATAATGCAGCTTGTGCTTGATTTGGAACCTAAGCTACAGAAATCTTAGGGCCTTTTTCATTGTGATATTAGCTAATCATGCCATGTAGCAATGCCATCACAAATAGAGTTGCAGGATCCTTGCAGATAAAAACGTGTAAAAGACCATTTTATTACAGAATCACAGAATGGTAGGGTTGGAAGGGACCTCTGGAGATCATCTAGTCCACTCCCCTGCCAGAGCAGGGCCACCTAGAGCAGGTTACACAGGAAGGTGTCCAGGTGGGTTTTGAATGTCTCCAGAGATGGAGACTCCACCACCTCTCTGGGCAGCCTGTTCCAGTGCTCTGCACCCTCCAAGTAAAGAAGTTCCTCCTCATGTTTAGATGGAACTTCCTGAGCTCAAGTGTATTTCCGTTCCCTCTTGTCCTGTCACTGAGCACCACAGAAAAAAAGACTGGCCCCAGCTTCCTGACATCCACCCTTTAAGTATTTAAAAGTGTGGATGAGATTCCCCCCATCAGTCTTCTGTTTTCCTGCTGTAATTTAGTTTACAGGAGTTGGATCACAGCCACATCCTACAGAATCATTTGGATGCTGTAGTGTGATGTCCCCTCAGGTGGAAAGCTCTTACACCTACAGATCTTCGAGCAATTTGGTGAATTAATGGAAGGGTTAGTGGGAGGAGAACAGGATGTGAGATCTGCCCTCATATCTGCTGTTCGTAACTTGTACATCTGTGTCCCTCATCTGCCTCCCAGCTGATTCTATTAGAGTCCTCTGAGCCTGAGGCAGTGTGCTGGGAAGCTGTCTAGTTACTAGTGCCTGGCAACTCCTCTCTGCTTATCTTCAGTTATAAAAGCCAGAGTTAACTTTAAATGGACAGACTGGGAACGTGTGGTCTTAACAGATTTCTGTAAAAATAAATAGTCTGTGTTGTGGATGTTTCTGCATAAAACATAAATGTGAAACTGCACATATTAACATGTATAGGGAGGGACATACACGTTACAGTAAAGATGTTTGACAGGGAGAGTTGTTTTGTTCGTTTTTCCCTGCCTCCTGTCCTGGGCATGCATTTTCCTTTCTGGTTATAAAAACTGAGTTCTGTCAGCAGATACTGCGTTTAACACCGTGCTTCTTGCTGTAACTCCTTGCAGAAAGGAAAAAGGAGTTAGTTCCGTTATCATCTGTGGCAGAAAACTAACGGAATGTGTTTGTATTCTGTGTCTTTTGGCAATGTTTTAGCTAAAAACCTAATCCCCTCTGAGGGATGCTTTGAATATTTTCTTAGAGATGCTTTCTGTATTTACATTGTATGGAGGTGTAAATGTGCTAGGATAGTATTTTTTTCTTGAAGGAATTGCAAAAACTTGATGTCTGAAGTAGCAGGAAGAGCATAGTAAGTCAGAATGCATTGTTCTTGGGTAATTGTACTTACCATGGTGCCATCAGGTAGACTTATACTGGAAGACACAAATTAGTTGATATCTGTGAGACAAGAAAGGCAGTTCTAAGATCTAATACAATACCTAACTGCTCTGCTAAGTGCCTTGCAATTAATCGCACAGTAATCAGATCCTGCTTCCATGCTGCCGGAGAGTTTGGATTAATTTCAGTATAAAAAGGTTGTTTTAATTTCTGTGGCCAAGACAGTGAATTCTGTTAGCAAGGAATGATGGGTTTATTTTGCACTGATATTGCATGTTGTAAATTGACTAGACCTTTGTCCTGGTAAAAGTAATGTCAGTAAGCAGCTGGTAAGAGCTGTGACTGTGCCCTCACTTTGATTCCTTTAAGACTTCATCATGAAATAAGATCATTGCTTCACAGCAAATGGCATCTGGGACACAGCATTGCAACCTGTCATGTGCCTTATAAGGGCGTTTCTTGTGTTAGAATAATACTGCTTGCTCTGTAGATACAGTTTCGAAGTTTCTTACTTCATTTGGTGAGCATCATGATAAGCTTTAGTATTTCTATCAAAATAGTACTGAATACCAGATCACTATGAATCACACAGTGGTGGGAATGAAATGCTTCTTTATGTACCTGTAATAAGCACTGTTTATTTGTCATCTTAGTATTCAGTCTCAGTTGTAGCACTATGTTATTCCCAGTACTAAACTAACTTTAACTTCACACTGTTGTGGCTTTTTTGTTTTGATTAACAGGTGTTTATTCTTGTGCTATGCTTGTATTTCAGTAACAGACACTTGCACACAACATTTTTGAACTTCTGTCACATGTTTCCTCCCAGTAGAAATAGAGCCAGCTGTTGGTTTTTATTTTTACAAACAAGAGGTGTGTTAAGGATTTTTTTTAATTGAAAATTAAGAAATTCCCTATCTTGCATTTTAGTTTAATATATTAAGCTTAGTAAGCTATGAAACACAGATCACTTCATTCCAATCCCTTCTATGTGTTCTGAAAGACATAATGGAGAAGTCCTTTCAGATGCCCAGCTTGGTGTCTGTATTCATAGTCCTGTTGGAGGAGACAGAGCAAAGACAGAAAATTCTAATACTAGAGAAAGTAGAGAAGAAAATCTTGGCAGTTCAACAAAGCAGACATTGCCATCTAGTGTGTTTTGAAATGTTGCCTGCAATGGTCAAGCCATTCCAATGATGAATGCTTTATTTTCATTAAGACTAAAATACCATTGCAATATTCTAGCTTTTTTAAAAAAACATCCTTAGATGGATATTTGATTTGAAAGGTTTGCTTTCCTTTAAGTGCTTTCAAGCTGTTTTTTCTGTTGTATTTAGGGGCGTCTTTGTAGCTGCTGTTTACAACAGAGATATCAATTGCTGGAGTGGGAGATGGCTATTGCATCTTGAATTACACAGTATTTCTGAAATGTCAGTGTGAGCTGTGGTAAGCAGCTGAAATATGCGTAGATCAGTGGATATTTAATTTCCTGCATGGTACGATATATTGCTGCACACTGTAAAGACATTAGTTTCCTAAGGTCCAGAGGAAACATGTTTCTATGATCCATTTCATATGTTCTGTGACACATCATAATTGTGACCAAAGAGATGTTTGTAGATTATTTTCTCCTAGTTTTTGAAATTCATTACCTGCATGAATCTGAAATAGCTCAGTTGCTTGTGAGGCTGACTGAGGGGTTGCTGAAGCTAAAGCTGGAGAGATGAAGGGCTTGGTGAGGCATTACTTCCTGTATTACTGGTTTGGTTATGTTTTGATGTTTAAGACATGTTAATCTCTACTTGTAATCGTTAGTATACCTAGTGAACAGGCAGGATTTTTTTCTTATACTCTCTGGAAGTCATAAAATAATAAATACAGCTTATTAACATATATAAGTAGTGCATGTGGCCTAATGAGAGACTAGAATACTCTGTGTTAGTACATAAGATGTGGCAAAATGACCACTTTCTGCCCTAAGTAGTTTATGAATTGGGTATAAAACAAAATTTTTGCATATGATAAAAACAACATTTTATAGTACATGACACTTTTCTAAGCTTTCTGTGAACAGCAACTACCTAATCTTCCTATTCTTTTTGTACATGGTATTTCATAGAGGACTGGCAGGTCATCCATTCATGCTGAATACATTGATCTCTAACTAGTCTTTGATCATGAGGATACAAGTGTTTCCTCTGCAGTTGTCTTGTGCTGGTATTTGATAGTCTTGGATTCTAGATACTTGTCTATCAGAATGAGGTATCACTAGAATCTGTAAAATTAGAAAATCAGCAGAATTCATGTCTCCAACATATATACTGCTTCTAGACTGATTATGTTTTACTTACCAGGCAATTTGTCTGTAGTTTGAGAGCTCAAAACTTGAGATCTATGGGTGAGTTTGGATTAGATACCCATTTTACTTGGAATGTTTCTATTCCTAGATTGAGTGAGCATCCAAGTGAGAAAAAATGTGCGATAGTTTTAAAATTTACATCTGGCTTAATTTCATGTTTTCTTTATGTATGACTGTTTTCTCTTGGCTTTTGGGCTATGCTTTTGCACTTCCTAGCATATTTGCAGACAGCCAATAAAGGGTGGGATTAATTACTTCTGATTGTTAACTGAATTATGTTGTAGAAAGATTTGTGCAGTCTCTGCCCAGGTTGTGTTTGAAACTGAGACAGTTTATAATTTACTGTTGTTCAGCTTCCAAACCTTTAGAAACATTGGTGTGTTTCATGGCCTTTGACTCTTCCCAGCTCCCTTAAAGATCTATCACATAATACTGTTAGCAAGATAAGGAAGATTTAGAGAGCAAAACTAGATTTCTGAATGTTTGATTTGCATCTCTCAAAAAACCACTTGTTTATTGCTGTTAAAATGTACTGATTTGATTAATAAGCTGTGCCAAGAACGAAACAAAACTATGTGAAAGGGAATGAAGTGGAAATGGTCTGTATGTTGGTGTCAGCCAGCGCTAGAATTGTAAGACTAAATCTGCTATGTTAGTGAGGCACAGATAGGAAAAGGGCCTTGTTAATTCAGAAGTAAGGCCTCCCAATGATACTGTTGTCTATAGCATCATAGTTGCATATTGTTTGGATTATAAATTCTTTGAGCTGTTGAAATAACATCTTTTTCTTGCATAGTGCAGATCAATCAATAATTTGCACTGAGATGTGATCCCTGGATTATACTCAGAGTGTTAGTACATTGGTCTAGGCCTCGTACTTCTGTGCATGTACCTGTACAGTGCTTAAGTGTTATGTACAGGTAGTGTGAAACACTACTTGGTTATGCACATGGGTGTTAGAAGCAGTAATGCTGGATACTGCATCAAAGCCCTCTTTTTCTTCAAAAAGATGGGGATTTGGTAGGCTCAGACTTGTGCACTAAAAAGAATAATTAGAGCTGCAAGACAAATTTGTGTATGATTACTGTATGGATGGAACGGGTTATTTAAAACTGCTTATTGGCTGGTTTTTCTCTGCTTGTTTACAGGTTGCATGGCCGATACCATGAAATGGCACCAAATGTTGTGCCCATGGACTATACAAAGGACCCAGATGTTAAACTACCTATGCAGCTTATAATAAACATGCCTGAGCTAAAGGTAACACTTCTTCTGACTGCTTACAAACTGTATTTTAAGTTATGTAGCTCATCTGCCAGAGGTTTTGCTAACTGAGTTTGGTGTCCCAAAGCAATGTGATGTGCTGAGGTCTTCCCCTTCCTGTTACTGTTCAAGAGCAAAACCAGCTTCAGAAACCGGAAAATATTTAGATGGATGTCTGTCTTGCAGAGATAGTTGGGATAGATGTTAAAGGAAATGAGTAGGAAATAAAATTAAATTTAGCACTTTGCACTTTGTGTATATCGATCCTTTGAAGCCAATGGGATCTCTGTGAAGGGCTAGTTATAAATTAGTTCTTATGTCAGTGTGTTGATAGGAAATTTGCCAGAGGTGTGCAAAACATGGCTGACCAAAGTAAAGATTCCCCTCCCTGCCCCATTTTTTCTTCACTGCAAGAGCACAATAAATATTGTTTTTCTTAATTATCAGGAGTTTTAATTTTTCATGGAGTCATTACATAATAGGAAGTGGACAGTCCATGTAAGTACAAATGAGAGAAGCAGTAGGCATAAAGCAATCAGTATAAAATAAAAAAAAGACAGTATTTGTTTTTATTATTTTATCAGTTCCAAAATTGAATATGGTTTTAACAGGACATACATGGATATTTAGCATTTATTTTTCTTAAGCTGTTCATTGAATTTTGTTTTTGGTCTCTGGTCTATTTTTCATGTATGTAAATCGGTTGAGATCTTTAAGTTACTATCATGTAGAAACATTCACTGTGATAGTTGTATGAAGTATTGAGCTGATTAAGAGCAATGCCATAAAAAAAAAAAATCGTATAAATGATGGCCTTCCACTTAGTTTTAATGATTTAAAAATACTTAATGTTTTAAGGTACAGAATATTTGGGGGAAAAAAAGTACAAGCATAAGCAGCGCTTTTGAAACTCAGTTGGGGGGGAGGTTAAGTCAACAAAGTGGAAGACATTTGAATTAGATTTTTAAGTTGAAGGGTTTTGGTTTTGCTTTGTTTTGTTTTTGTTTTCCCTCTTAGAAGCAATTCCTATGTCTGATGGATTTATTCTTAAAGCCCTAGTGAGATTTGTCTGAGATAATGTAATGCAAGGACCTGCTCTTAGCAATTACCTGGAACCAGGCACTTGAAGCATAGCAACTAGTACAAGCAGAAGAGGATTCTTTATCTTGAAATATCCGTATTTGCCTGACTTGAGTGCTGTCATGTTGGATGGACGGCTTATATAAAAATGCAAATTAGTGTTGTGGGGAATACAGAAATTACTAATGGCCTTACCTATGTGAATATAAAAAGAAACTAACAAGTTTTTTTTTGTAGCTGGCAGGATGAAAGAGCATGGGCTTCACAAAGTCTAAATATGTGGGAGCATCTTGAAGTATTCTGATTGTTTTCAGCCATCCGCTATTTTTGCTTGTGCCTAGATACTGAATTCTTATCTTTGTGACAAAAGGTATGATCATCAAGGGGTTTTGATTCATTCATCCATTACTACAAGTAGTTTTATATTTCTCTAACATGTCTGCAACTCTTCATCACTGTAGCATCTTAGGTGCTTGTACTGGCACTTCTGGTATGGACTATCAGTATTCCTTAAGTTTTATGTTATTATTTCTAGGATCTTGACAGAGCAATATGAAATTATATGAAACCTTTAGAGATGAAAGACTCCTGTATTTACAAGACAGCCTGCAACTTAAGCTGAGATGTAAACCAGAAATTCTATACTAGACCATGATTAGATTTTGAGATACAGGAGTACATCTTGCTACCTTAGCAAACTTAGGTGGTCATGATAATAGACTTACTAATAAACTTCTGTAAGTTAAGTGTATCATAATCTATCTTGCACCATGTCAAGTCTGAGAGGCTTTCTGGCTCTGCTTTAGAAAATGTCTCTAGGGGAATGGAACTTGATTTTATTAAAATGCAGGGCAATATTCAGTGTCAAATTTTATAATAATTCTTTCGCAAGTCTCATAAGGCTGTGCAATAATCTCAGAAATGTTGTTGTCAAACCTCTAATTTTATTTCAGGCTAGCAGTTCATAGAGAAAGTGCTTTCAATACCTAATGAGCTTGTTTCCAGTGTCCAGTTAGAGGAGACTAGATCTCCCTCTGTAACTTTCAAAACGTTGACACTAAAGGATATTAAAATGCCACTAAGGCATAACTGAATGCCTTTTCATAAGGCAGTTTCATAACTGAATTTAAAATTCAGTTAAATTTTAATATTTTGGTTTCTAAACTGGGGTCAGTCTTGGTCATGGAACAGTTAGCTGCCAGTTACCTGTGCAGACAGAGCAGATGGGGACAGAGTCTTGCCCCTAGAGTTCATTTTCCAAGAAATCTAGGTAGTAACTCCAGCTTATACACTAAGAAAAATATATCTTTAACCTTTGCAGCTTGACTAGACTGCTAAATAAATCATTATGGTGTTTTATTTCTTTCTTCAGTAAACTTTCATCAAGGTGAAGACAAAGCCAACATTTAAATCCCAAAATAGAAATAAATGAATGAAATATCTATTGAATTCTAATAGAATCAGTGGTAATTTCAATGCACCTGGCTTTTTTCATATGCACATTACATTTCTATTTACTGGCAATGTTGAGCTCAATACCACTGCAGATTCTGACAAATGGACAGAATCAATAATGCACTCTTCTAAATTAGATTCTGCTACTAAAAAGAAAGATCTTTACCTCACACATTGATGTTTTAAGCCAGGATTTTTGTGTTTTAAAGCAAAAAAATGTGGATGGTCACTCACTTTAATTGGTAATGAATTATTCAATAACTCATTATTATTAAAAGTTTAAAGTCAGGATGAGAAATAAAGAAGGGGCAGATACTTTAAGTTGATTAGGTCTACCGTTATACTGAAGTTAACAGAGCTAGTTTACTCCATCTGTTTAATGGCAGTCTCTGTTCTCTAATCTTGACAATTTTTTACACAGGCAGCAGTGTAATAAATTGACTTTAGGGCGTATGGGCACCTGTGAGATTGCAGCAATTAATATTGCAGAACTGTAGCAATGAAATGGGCTGTTCAGTTTGAGACCATGGAGAAAGCCAAAGTGATTTTACTTCAAAACAATTGTGATTACACTTGCATTATCCTTGTCATTTCCACAGAGCTAGATGTGGGAATGTAACCTGATGACAGAGCTCACATATGATCTGTAGAAGTGGATGAGTGATCATTTTCTTTGTGACATGTCCCTAATTATCAGAATCTTCAAATTGCCATGTGGCCTGTCTCTGGGTATCGTAGTGTAGAGCAATCCTTTTGTCAGGAGTTAGTCATAAAAGGGCTTCCTGGAGGGGAACCATTTTTGTTTGATTCACTTTACAGTCTGTTGCTTTCTTTTTTTGGCTCGCACAGTAACTTCATTGATCCTTGCAGGCCTTGTCATTAGTTGCAGTGATGAGTAAGGTAGTTCATAAATCCACACACTACTGAAACAGGGTGACCAGCAGGCACAGGAATCAGTCAGGAGAAAGAAAGGACACGCAGGGAACAGTGAATCGATCACACATTTCAAAACCAATGTTGGCACCCTCTTTTTGGTAAGTTTAAACATGAATGCATGCGAGTTGCTTCAAACTAAAGTGAAAACAGTTTCTACAGTTTCAATAGGATGGAATTTTAGAAGTGATTTCCAGGAGTCCTCAGTTTCAGGGCTTTCCATGTAATGGGCACTGACACCTGAGAGAGCAGTTTGGTACTCTTCCAAAGCCCTCACCCCTGCTCTGGCCAAGCTTTGACTGCAGCTCCCTTGTCTCTCATCCTGTTAGTTGTTTCTAATTGTGATGTGATGTTTACCCCTTTAAGACCATTCTTCTGGTTCTCTGAAGCCCATTTCTAACTGTGTGTCTCAACTGTATGTAAGTGAGGGCCATTTTCTCCCCATTGAACACCTGCTTGATGGTCTTTACCAGTATCGTTTGCAGTCTTCTGCTATAGTTAGTGAATCAGGTTTTGTCAAAATGCCTTATATTCCCATGATACACTATTATGTTATGTAATATTTAAACAAATCTATATGCAACTACAATCATTGATGATCTGGCTGTTGTGCAGCCTTCAGTAAAGAGGTAAGTTCATTGCTGTACTGTCTTAAATTTCTGCTTTCTGACAGAGTGACATATTTTAATTTTTTAAGATGTAGACATATCAATTTAGTTGTATTTTAGCCTTGGTTTGTGCAGGTTTTTCTTCATCAGTACCCTGGAGGCAGTTCAGAGAAGTTTGGTGGCGTGACTATGATAATCTATGCATGGAAAAAAATCCCCCACAGATTTTAAGGAAGAGGAAAAGGTAAAAAAGAACCAGCAAAGACCTGTGCTTTTGTCTTGTCCAGGGTCTGTTTGCTGTTGCACTTCTTATGCTTCCCTTCCAAAGCACCAGACTCTCATATGGAGGTCTAGTAATGAACCATTTTTGTGTTAGTGTTTGTCTGATTAGAGTTAATTTCTATTTTTTAGGAATAACTCTGAAATGTAAGGAAGGTTTGCTTCTGATTGGTTCTGAACAAGTTCTGATTAAAGCATCCAAGGGGATTCTGGCTTTCAGTAGTCTGCAAAGCAGACTGCTTTGTGCATTTGAGTATCTTCCCTAATGTTAGTGGGAACTTAAGTTCAAATAAAAAAGAGAAAGTTATAATCACATTTCTGTGCATATAAAACTGAGAAGTATTTTGTAATGATTGTCTAGCATCTCCAGCTTAGTTATCTTGATCAATGTTACAACTTTACCTGCAGCCTCTTATTTCCAAGATGCAGTCAGCTTGTGAAAATAGGATACAGTTCTTTAAATTAATTGATCAAGCTGCAAAATGGATAGGGTGAAAGGACAATGCAGTGCTTTCCTAGAGCCTGTGATGGAAACTAGAAGGCAGCTGAAAGTAGCAAGTGACTTGGTAAGATTTAGCTGCAGTCTTGGGAGTAAGCCCTGTAGTAGTTTCTTAGAAAACTAATGGTTATGGTTTATTGTATGGTGTTCTAGGTCTCTATCTTGGAATAGATGCCACTGAAAAATGTATGGAAACACAATTGTCTGAGTAGAATAAGTGATTATTAAAACGATGGATGGTGCATTTAGGAAGGTGTTCTTAAACCACTACAGCAGCATCAATCTGCAAAACAGCAGAGTTTTAGCTGTAACAATTCTTTATTGGTTTTCTCTCCTCTCATTTTTATTGTGAGCGACAGAAAAGGCTTTTTAACAAGACAAGTGTAAGCTTCTAGTTTTAAAAGGATTCTTTTTTAAACAATTAGTGCTTAAGGGAAAACAATCTAGGAAGGAACAGTATTGTTTTCCCCTTTACTCCCTTCCCCCATGGCTTTTCCTTTAAATATGATGGAACCCTAATCTGTGCTCTTTAGAGTAGAGGTAATGAAATTACAGAAAGGATGTGAAAAGTACCTCTGAAGGTAAGCTAATACTTTCCATTGTGTAAGCCACAGATATACTGCCTGAAGACAGAAAATATGAGAAAGTTAAAGGAAAGAAATCAATATGAGGAAGTACCTACAGACACGCATCTACTATACCACCTCTACACATCATGCATGTGATGTGAGTGATCATTACATATCCTTTTACAATGACTCTCTCAGCCATCTGGCTCATTCTGGAGTGTTGTTCTTCATTCTAAGACTTCAGAGATGTGACCCTGCTGCTTTTTTGAGGCTATTGTCTTTTTATTTTCAGGAATCCCTCTTTTCTCCTTTATATAATTTCTTTATTACTTTTATTTGGCCTGGTTTTGTCTTTATCTGAACAGTGAGCTCAACCTTACGTATTCAGCTCAGACCATGCTGAGTTCATTAATCTCCTTTGAAATCTGTAGATATGCACCCTATTGTGGAATTACTTCCATTGTGGAAACCTGCAGGAGAATTTGAATTTAGTTTTGACTACTATAATGGGATGTAATTTAAGTCTATGGCACTTCGGTCCCTACTTTGCCTGTCCATTAAAACAGCCTTATTCCTGGCCATTATCTCAGACAGAAAGACTGGAGACATCTTGGCATTTAGAAGGGAATTTTGAATCTTTATTGTTTCAGGGAATTATGCTTCCTATATCTGTTTCTCAGCTCTCACCCATCTTCAGAAGATTGACACATGCTTACAGTTTGTCGTTAGATGAATAGTTGGGTTTTGGCAGACACCAACTAATTTCTACCATGGAAGCAGTCCTACAGCACAAGCTGGAAGACCCAAAGGCACTTCATTAGGTAGCTGATGTATCCTGAGTGCTTTGTTTTAATTAAATAGAAACCTCCTGATATGATCAGGTATGCTCTCTGATGATGTGAATGGCCAGTATAGCTTCTGTGGAAAAGTACCTGAAAGTTCCAGCTGGGATGAAATTTGTTCTTAAATTTGCCAAGTAACATGACTTGACAAATTATGTAGGTGTGGTGTAGCCTTGATCAATCTACACCTTGTACCCAGATATCTGACCACTTCTTTGTACTTGCATCCTGGAACTAGACACTGCAAAGGGTCATCCCATTGTGTGAATCTACACATTGACGAATCACCTGAAGAAAAAAGGAAGACTGCTTTCCAGGATCTGGATGTCCTTTGAACTGTCTATGTGTACAGTCACACCTCACATTTCTCTTAAAGAAATTAAGCTTTTGTATGTTATACTTGTTTTTTAACAAGAATCCTTAAAACTTTTTCATTATTTGAGGCTGTAACAATGTATCTGAAATGTTATCTCTCAGTGGGTGACAAATGTCATTATGCTTCCAAGTTCCCCCTGTGATTTCAGCTGAACATAATCTTCAGTTCTTGTAAGCTGCTGCACACCTTTAACAGTTAAATTTCCCTTCAGAGGCAGCTGTGTATTAGTAAGTAGACTAATTCTTGTAAGGTACTTTATGTTCCTTTAAGATGAAGGATATTACATAAGTATAAACCATCAATCTGTTAATGTAACTGTGTTTTCTATGTGCTGCTTGTATTTTATTTTTTTTTTGTCTCCACAGGTATGCAGAAAAAGTGTTCTGTAGATGCATCTGTTCTGTGTGTAAATTATCAAGAAAGAATTCAAGTAAACTGAAAAGCTATATTTTCTGGTCATTTACCTCTCAAATATAGCTGGTTTATGAAAATTCATTTAAAATAATTGAATGGTTTATGAAGACCCATTAGCTAATTAAACTATATCAATTAAATTTTTTCTATATGATTGAGCTCTGAGCTTTTAAAATACTGCTTCTTTTAAAGCCAGATAAAATGCGACATGCATATTAGAAATAATGAATATGACTTGCCACCACCAAAGCTGCTTGCATTTATAGGATGTTTATCAATATTTTATGGATGTCTTGGGTTCACATAAGATCTGTAAAACATCTTTTGAGATGCTGCTCACAGCCCAAATGGCGTTTGTGTGTTTTATTCATATTCAACTGAATTGAGTGGATTTTCCCAGTTTTATAGACGTGGCTACAAATTCATCTCTAGTTGTTTTATAGCTGTGAGAAAGATGTTGTTTTGTTACTATAAAAACATTTGGTTTGGACTTCAGAGTAGTGAAGCAGCTTTTCTTATGCTTGCTTTTATGTTTATGGTTTCAGAATACTGTCTTATTCAGAGTAGCCTTGACACCACCTAGGTTGGTAGGGTGCTAGAAAAGGATCTTATGATCATCTCCTATGGACATGAAATTTCATTTAAAACTGTGAAATCTGTAGTCAGTTCAACCAGAAGTTGGACATTGATGTTTATCACAGTGAAAATGAAAGACTTTTCTACAAGACTCTACTGGGACATGATTCTGCACCCTTAATGAACAGACATGGTTTGGTTGGTGATTGATTGATGGTTCCATATCTATCAGCTGTGGAATGCAGGCATTTACTTCTTAAATAATATTTGTTCTTCAAACCTCCAGTCAGATGCCTTCAGACAGCATAAAGACCCTATTTGTTTTATTGGCTTTCCACCTTGGTCTCTCTGTTGCCTTCTTTTCCTGCCATCCCCTGTTCCTTTATGCTAGCTTCTTAATGGAGGAGTTGTAACCCTCCTGACTGTGTCAGTCTGACAGCCTGTCAGGAGTCTTGTATGTTCAAATGATCGTCACACTTTCAGCACCTTTAACCATAACATTTACAAGGCGTGTGTTCCACACAAGAGAAATGAGACGAGCACCAGTTTAGAGAGAATGAATAACAATGGAGCTGAGAAAAATCTAGGCGAGTACTATGTAGTAGCATGTTCTCCTGACACTTTCTGATGAAGCATGCAAATGTAAATTTTTTTAGTTGCATTTTAGGAGAATAAAAGTTGTCTTCAGAGAGCCAAGGAAGGCATTAAATACTCATTAACAAGGAGTCTGCAAATTTTTTTTGATCTTACAAATACTGGGAAAAAAAAAAATTAAAAAAAAAAAAAAAAATCTGTTTTTTACAGGAGAATCCCTTCAAGGAAAGGATTGTGGAATCTTTCTCAGAAGATGGAGAGGGGAGCCTCAGCTTCAATGATTTTGTGGATATGTTCTCTGTGCTCAGTGAAATGGCTCCCAGAGAGCTCAAAGCAATCTATGCCTTTAAGATCTATGGTACTGTATTGGCATGATTTTGTGTGCCATTTTTGTTTGCAGTAAATGAGTATGAGAATTGTTGGTGAATTTTTCTTTGGTTCTTTTATTGTTTAGATTTTAACACAGATAACTTCATCTGTAAATCAGACTTAGAAAAAACTCTCAATAAGCTGACCCGAGAAGAGCTAACAGCAGAAGAAATCACTCTAGTTTGTGAGAAAGTGATAGAAGAAGCTGACATGGATGGTGATGGGAAACTAGGATTTGCAGATTTTGAAAACATGATCTCCAAAGCACCAGACTTTCTCAGGTATTGTTTTAGGAAAAAGATAGTATCTTGTATTTTTTTTTTCAGGTTTTTTTTTTTTTAAGGATATCACTGTAGTGTAATACAAGAAATGCCAGATGTGAGTACTTTACCAGAGAGCTGACTGGAAGATGACTTCTTAGCCTAACCCTGTTTACTTTTCTAGAACATATTCTAGTTCTCTCCTAACTTGAAGAGTTCAAGGCATTTTATGTCCTTTTTTTTTTTTTTTTTTTTTTTTTTTTTCTCTAGTCTGTATGGTTTCTTCAGGGAAGTATTTTGATCTGTTATGAGGTCAAATTCATATTGTTCTCAAGCCTATATCAAGGGCCTATGCTGGCTGAATAGGAATGTGTGTAAATACTGCATACATGTTACAACCATACATGGAAATACATTGATCTTTTGTGCTGAGAGGGTGAGAGCTAGATGACGTTACAGCGGTACAGTTCATGCTGATAGGAAAAATGAAGAAAGACTGCAGTAATAACTTTAATTCAGTCTGCTGTTAATCAGGGTTTTTTATAACTGACTTCTTTTAATTTTTGTTGCTGAGTTTCTTCCTAAAATACGTAGGTAAACCTTAGCTATCTTAAAACAGATTTTCTTGCATGTTTCATATTTAAAGAGATCTTTTGAAAAGGACAACAGCTTCTTATTTGTACAGATTAATAAAACAGTCTACATAAGTAACAGTCTTAACTATAACCTTAATTATAAGTTTAAATAATACAGGGATAGACCTTTAAAAAACTACAGTGAACCAACCAGCAAAATAAGATACTCTTGGGTTGGGAGAGTTCCTATTGTAATCTCAAATCCACTGGCAGAGTAGGCTGAAGTGAAAATCTAGATTTAATTTCTCCCCAGATTTCAGTGGTCTGGGTTAGCTATGTCTTAAGAGTAAATGCTTGATCACTTGAAAAAACTTTTCTCATAATCTTTGTTCATACCTGTTGTTAAGTTGGTAGTGTTGCTGTTAGTCTGATAATTGATAGTAACACGTAAATTCTGGGAAGATAATCCAACAATTGTCTGGACTGGAAGCAGGTGTACAGTATGATTGTCAGTTGTTTTAGGAATGTTGGAATTAGTAAATTCCAGTTTCCGCATCCTTGTGTCTCCTGATTAGTTGACTGATAACTGAGAAGGAATTTAGAAGTTTAGTCATTTTTAGCTGTAGTTAAGGTATGAAGGTTTATAAGGCTCATGTGTGTAGATTTTTCTGATGTCTGGAAAGGCGTGGAATTTTTGCAGCTTTTCTTTCATAAATGAAATATCTGAAGGAAGATGTTAAATGATTCTTCTATAAAGCATGAGGATATGATTCCCATGAAGTATGAGAAACTTGAGCATCTTCAGAGGATATGCTACAAACTTAATGTGAATGTCTTTTATACATTAGAGACATATCAGGCATTCCCTGACTAATCAAGTGTATCAACAAACTCCCTTAGCACAAGATACCTATCATCGTTAAGATGAGGCCCTGCTAAGCCAGTATTCTAATATTTTGTTTACATATATATCCAGCTCAGAAAATGTTTTCTTTATACCGTTATCCATATAGAAGCTGCTGGGGTCAGATAGTTTCCTTTCATCAATCAAAAGGCTGTGCTGTACCTATAAATCTGATAGAGAACAGATCAAATGTGGAGAATAGAAGGCAGATCTGAAGACTCAGCAGAAGCTGTGGTTTCATACATTTCCTGCACCATGACTGACTTTACTGCAGTGTTGTAGAAGCTCACAAACTGCTGACTGAGAATTCCAAGCTGAGGATGCTGTGCAATCCAGTCATTTCCTGAGAAAGTAGCAGAGAGGAATATTTGCCACTGTAGCCACTGGAATGACTGTCATAATTATTTTTCCTTTCCAAGTTTTATGATGTTTTGGGAAGCTGAGGAAATGAGTGGAAAGACCTGAGTGCTGGGTACTTGATAGGGCAAGAAGACAAATAAAAAGAGGGATGAAGTGGAGAGTACAGCGCTTTTATAGGCGAGGTAAAGAGAAAATAGAGGCGGAGGGATCACTGGCAATACTGATAATCTCAAAGGGCCAGGCTACCAAGTATGGGAAGACTGATTATCCCGTTGCTCAATCGAAACATGTGTACTTTGATCCGTGTTTCTGACATGATGAACTCATGTTATCAGGATGTCTCCTTGATGCTGAAGACAGCAATGTGTATATTTAAGGCAGATTTCTTTCCATCCCTGGCCTTAAGGGAAATGGTAACTTCCCTCTCCTTTCAGGTCCAGGAGACTAGCTGGATCACAGGCTTCAGCTCTGAAAGTCTCAGTCTTAAGAACTCCTGATGTGGCACGACCTAAAGAAGGGTTTCCTTCCACCTTCTAGCTGAAACATTGGTTTAGAGCCTCCAACTGATGAGTTAACAACATGGTTTTTAACTTTTGAAGCTCTGTTGCAAAATGAGGGTGTAAGTGAAAAAAGTCTCAGAGCTGAGAAGAGAATGTAGTTTCTCTGCTTTGGTCTCTGTTTCAGTTAAAGCTAACAGCTGCAGGAGAAGAAGGTGACAAGGTCATGAAACCTCTTTTATCCAAACTACTCTGTATGGAAGACTTGACGCTTCTCCCTTAGTATAGCTTAGTGTTCTTTCTGCCTGTATAGGGTTTGGTGGTTTTTTTGAGAGCATTCGTAGTCATATTTTAGCTGTGTGCACTGCATCACAGACTGATATATTTGTTAGTACAGAACTTGCTGATCTTAGCCACTTACTCTTATTTAAAAAAAACCCCAACTTATAAATATTGCGTTCTAAAGGGAGACAGTGATTTGACTTTTGGAATGAGATCCATTGTATTTTAATGCCACAACTGGTACACCAGGGTCTGACTGGGGACTGAAACTAAACCAGTGCCAATGCATGCTAGCATGTAACAGAATGTGTGACATGGGATAAGAGTCCTGTAGCTGATCTCTCACCACAAAATACTTGTTTCCTACTCATTGAGTTCAGTTATACCATAATAGTCTTGGACACATTACCTACTTGTTTAATGAAACAATGCTTTCTTTCGTCTTTCTCAATTTACCTCCAGCTTGATTTATGGCCTCTTATTTTTGTGTCTTCTGTGTCTTCAGCTGCAGTAGTCCTATGGTTAAGTGATAAATGTAGGCTGTGTACAGCCAAACTGAAGACAGGGCTGTGCAGTTTCACCATGTAAAATAATACAGAATTTGTAAAGCACAGACAGTGTCTTAATAGTGGGTCAACAACCCTATATGCCAGTGGTAAACTTGTGCCTGAACTAGCCTTTTAATATTGTAAAAAGATATGAAAACATGTTTTCATCAAAATAAAACTGTCCCTTTTGAAAAGTTCAGCAGACACATGGAAGAAATACCAACCTATCAGTGTCCAGAGAGAGTCACAATTTCATTTGGTTTTGCATATTTTTGGGCACTTCTGTTGGGCACTTTTTGTGCCCAACTGAATGCATTCCAGACCGTAAATTCAAGGAAGCCTAAGTGCCTATTGATTGATACTTTAAACTGCTCAGCAGCTGTGAAAATTAAAACACTTAGGAACCAAAGCAATAGCCACTTTTGAAAATGGTTGCCATTGAGCAAATTAGAGATGCTGGGTAACTGCAGTTTTTAGGGACTTTGCTATGAAGCTATGGAAAATCAGTATTTCTGATTATCTAATGCCAGAATACCATACTGGCACCTGTATGGTATGGCACTTGGTATGTGATGCTCTTGAAAATGTTGACTTACTGGGCTCTGGATTAATTTTATTTGTTGTAAAGGATTTCTTAATTCTGTTTTTTTCCTCTTCTCCCACCAAAAGACACTTCTTCACATCGTAAGAGTAAGAAATCTAGGATGCAAGGCAGTTAGGTTTTATCCCTGGCTATGCCATTGCTTTAGCAGGTGATCTCTGCTAAGCCATAGATCATTTTCTTCTTTCTGCTCTGTTAATGTGGGACTAGTGCTTACCTGACTCCTGACAAACATTGAGAACTTTTTTAACATGAACTATCCAACAGTAAAATCTCATCATCATTAAAACGAGGTATGGAATTACTGAGGAGGAATACCGTTTTCACCCTGTTTGTGGAAAGCCTTTGAAGGCCAAATTCCTGTAACAATGTGCAGTCTGGTTTTGAAGCACTTTTTTCACGTGGCTCAATATGTTGGGTTTTTTTAAGCTGTCATACTATCCTGCCTGCTTAATATATACACCAGGCATTAATTTGCTCACCATGATCCAGACTTTGACCTGGTATGAGTCCACTGTACGTTGACTGATTTTTCTTATGTCATCACTCATTTCTCAAACCTTTACTTAATGACCCTGTGTAGGTTTAATCTTCTACAGACAGCCTTTGCAAGCTTTGTACTGCTGTCAAGCAAATGAAGATGCAATTAAGTCTGTTGCTTGATTTGCACTGCTATGGTTGAGGAATTTTTTAAGAGTAGAAGAAAACACTGCTAATCGTTGACCAGGGAAAAGGATATATGTATTTTTGTCTGTTATACTGGAAGCCTGAGGAAGTTGTAAATGATAATGACAGTTGCTAAAAAATTGGATCCCAGTAGGTTTATTTCACTCAGAATTGCTGTCACTAAGGAGCTGCTTGTAGTTTAATGGAAGTATTAGCAGTCTGAACTGGCATTAGCCAGTGTTTTGTTCTACAAGACTGGTTACATTTTCCACAGGAAATTGTTCTGTAAATCATCCTAGAAGTTAAAGCTTATTTGAATGCCTGAGGGTGAAACATACTATAACAATGGAAATAGACTTTGGGAAGAATACCTTGTTAGTAACACCTGGGAGGTGCCAGAACTAGACAGGGAAACCACAGATAAAACAAAAAGTTATAT
>VZZY01023985.1:0-35164 GCA_013400335.1 Eurystomus gularis | reverse complement strand
TTTTTTTTTTTTTCTTTTTCCCCCTGGAGGGAGGAGGGTACAGGGGGGAGACTCCGAAAGGGATGGCAGTGGGGCTGGGGGTGGGGGCACCGTAATAGTTTTCATTGTGACTTCTAGAGAGTTGGTTTCTTTCCAGTTGTTCACATCTCAGCATGTGGAATTATTGTGCTTTCTCCCGATTTGCCACAGAATTGGCAGTAGACTGACATTGTTAGTCATTTGAATTGTATTTGGATCTGGGCTGATTTTTCCTTTTTTTGTTTTTTTTTCTTTTCTTACCGCGTATTTATTTATTTCAAACCAATTTCTTTTATTTTCCAAATATGCACAATATATTTCATAGTCTGTAAAATGGAGGAGAGGAAAAAAAAAAGAGGGTGAGAGGACTGTGGCAAGACTGTCCCCCGAACCGTCCCATTATTCCCCTCCCTGTACAATTTCTTTTAGTTGCCTCCTGAAGAAACCCCCTCCCTCCCCATAGAAGGGAGTGGCCTTTTAGTGATCAAGGTACGTTGGATTATTAATTTTTTTTTTTTTTTTCCAGTTTGTGTGATACTTTATTAATAGCATGGGGCAAGAGAGAGGCTGTAGGGTGGGGAGAGCAGGGGAGGAGGCGACGGTGGGTAGAGAAAGAGGAAAGAGTTATCCTCGAAGTACTGTACCTTGAAATAACTCAAGGGAAAATAGTTGCTGCCTCACTTGAGTTGCTTTCAAAATCTTGCTGTGCACTTTTACTTTTTCTTTTACTTTGATTTTTTTTTTCTTAAAGCTTTCTGGGGGGGAGGGGGGAAAAAAAAAAGAAACTAAGCCAAAAAAATTTTGAAGGCTTGATCTTGGCTTCTATACAAACAGATGTTGCCTGTCATTCCGTTGTTAAGCAGACAGCAGATTGGAGCAAGCAGCAGCAGTTTAGGGAGAACTGCAGCAGAACTCGAAAGTGGGAGATACGTAGATATAGAAATCTCTCTCTTTTTTTCTTCTTCTTCTTTTTTCTTTTGTTCTACACATAAATATTTTTTTCCCCTGGAATTATCTTTAATTATGATGTGTCTATTTTCCTTTTTTTTTTTCAATTTTTTTTTTTTTTTTTTAAAGTGGGCAAAACAAGTCCAGAGCAAAATGGAAAAGCACTAGGAACTCTCACCCAAATTTTAGCAAAGCAGCTATCTTTCGGGTTGTTTTTGAGAGCTTTTCAGTTTGCTTTTTTGTTCTTTTTTTTCCACATAGGCGAACTTGTGTAGGGAAGGGGGTTCTATTGGAAATGCTTAAGGCATTCTCGGTAAGTGAATATTTGCAATGAATTAGGTCAGGGATTCTGTTGTTTTTCTTGCTGCTAGCCCTGTTTCTGTTGGGTTTGCCCCGGAGTTCTTGCCGTATGTGGAATTGTGAAGGTTTAAGGCCTTTCTGTCTCCTTTCCAAGTTTTAGCAACATTGTAAGAGCAAGAATCACGTTGTTTATACAGTAGAAGTTCTAACGAAGCACCGATATGCTCCATATCGTGGCTCTTTTGTGTTCTGCATGTGCTTGTGGGTTTAATTCCCCCGTTCTTTTTCTGCTCGATTTTGATTTCCCACTTCATTTTTAGTGTCTGCTTTCTGATTTAATCATAGCGTGCTTGGGAGGAGAGAGAAAATAGTGAAACACGGGGCGTTTTGAGCCGAAGGAGTTAAAAGTTTCTTGGCACAAGAGCAGCAGTTTAGCAACAGATCAATTCATTTAAATGAAAGAAATCACAGACCGAGCCATCTGATTTTGAAATTTCACATCTTATGCTTCCACTTTAGAACAAAGCTTCTGTTTTTCTTTCCCCCTTATTAATTCCCATGCTTTTGTTTGAGAGCGTTGGTTTTCACAGAACCTTTAAGTTGTCTGTAGCCTGCTTCTTTTTCTTCTCAAATACGAAACACGGGGGTGTATTCCTCTTCTGCTAGTTACGGTTAGTTCTGCTGTAAAGTCAGCCGTAAACCTCTGCGCATGGAACAGCTGGTGTCAGAGCTGTTTTCACCCTCGATTATTGTATGTTTGAAACAGCTTCCATTTTCTGGCGTGCAGGCTGTGCAAACAGTCACCTATGCACTGCGAAAAAATCGTCGTCTCCAGCCTTTCTGTGTGCATGTAGGTCTGTCTGCACGGGAGAGCCAAGGAGCCATGGCTGAGAGGGAATTTCCTCTACACGGATCTAAAGTGTATGTCCCTCCAACATCTGTATCAAGAAGTAGTTGTTCGGACTGACTCTGCGTGTGTGTCTGATGGAAGAGTTAGACCGTCCTGTAGTTTGTCATGTTTATTGAGCATAAGCCACCGTAATGCTTTTAATAGCTAGCTAAAGTCTGAGAAGGATCACAAGCAACTTTTTTCTCGCCGTTTGTCCTTTTAAATGCATTTGAGCCTTGGTACTCATCCCAATAGTTTCATTGCTGCATCAAGTGTAATACGATAAATCAACTCATACAGAGAAGTTGGGGGGTTTGTAGGTATCTATTCCCACCTTCCTTTTACACAGTCTCTTTAAAAAAAAAAAAAAATCAGCCGCTTACGATAAATGAATGTGTTGGATGAAAGAATTCGCAGCCCCGTACTGAATTTTGATGGAAGCTTTTGCGCCGTGATGCTGAGTCTCTTCACGGTGGCATTGCGTCAAAAGAAAGGCCGTGGTGTTTGGGCATGGGGGAACTCCTACCAGAGGGAAGCAGCGGTGGGGTGGGGTGGGGTGGGAGCCCCTGTGCAGGGGGAGTCCTTTTGTTAGGCTGCTCCCCAACCTCTGCTTCCCTGCACCCCCTGCAAGAAATCCTCAATGAGAGAGAATAGTCTTAAGCCGCAGAAAGTGGATTTAAAAAAATAGATGGCGGAAGGGGGGGGGGAGAGCAGGGGGAGAAGTATCAACCTCCACCTCGAATGTGACTATAGTTGATCGTAGGTCTGGACGTTTTTATTCTTTCCTTCTCTTACGCTAGATCCCAACCGCGTTGTAGGCAAGCGCCAGGGTTCTGAGCGTGAGTCCGTCCCCCCCAATATTGGGAATATTTCTGTGGGTGTCGTTGTGGTTACATCACAGCGCGCTCCTTCCTCATCTCCATTCTTGTGCAAAATTCAAATAATTCCCCCCCCTCCCCGATAGCAGCTGTGCATGGTTTTTTAAGTCGGTCTTTAACGTTGCGAAAGGAACAATAAAATGAAAGGCAAAACCGGCATCTTAAAACTTGGCAAGTGAAAGCAGCTTGGACTGGCAGCCAAGAATCCTGCTGTGGTGCAAAAAGAATAGCATCCACGAAGCCACCACAATCCGGGGTTTCTCTTCTTTTAACAATCGCATCGGCAGAGAGAAATAATTATTCCTTGTATCAGTGTTAAAAGAGTCAAAAAGCTTAAAATGCTTGCTTGGTGAACCTTCTCAAAAGCAGGTAACGATCCTCCTATTTGATTCTGTTTTATCAAACTTTAATTGGATAAGGATCTATATACGATAACTAATCAGTTTAAGAAGTTGACGCGTGTTACTAACTCGCAGGGATTGCATTTGCTATTGCAACCTCCACGTTGCTTTATTTTTCTTAATCGCTTTTGTGGTGATAGCATTGGCAAACTTCTGAAATATTTGTGTTACAAGAAATGTTTTATTTCCACAGATTTAACTCATTGTGTGGGGGAGGGCAAGAGTGGATTGATCCAAGGTGTAACGCGGAAAATAATCTTCAAAAGAAAAAAAATTTAAAATTTGGGTATCAGGAGGGGAGAGTAATCTCTCTCTTAGGACCTTGCCTGTTCTTTTTTGCTTCTAAAGCTGTAGCCTCTGGATATATAAAGGTAGAATTAATTTCTTGAAAATATGCCATGAAAATATCCATAAATATTTTATCTTCCAGAATACGTTCCTTGAAGAGTTGGGCCTAGCAATATGGCAGCGCACGTTCAATAAGGAATCTTGCAAAATGCTGCTACTGAGGTAATTTGGTTTCTCATACATTCTCCAGTCAGTATCTTCCTTTTCCTTGTATTTTCTTAAAATTATTTGAAGTACAGAAATCTGTTGATACAGGTCTTTAAACCTAAGAGAGAGTGTATGTGTGTGTCTGTATATATATAAATATTCTTTTTTAGGCCTAAATAGATTTGGGTTAAAACTAGGGGGAAGGGGTGGAGGAAAAGAATGGGAATTATTTAGCAGTCATGTTTCTTATTTGTCTTATTTTTGTGGCAGAAGTATGAAATGGCTGCAAACAGCTTTTTACTCAGGCACACAATGCATTCCATAATGATCGATTTTCCTGGACAGGGCATTTATGCTTTGTGGTTTGCAAGAATACCACCCACAGACCAAAACCAATGTTGTGTCTTTAGAGACTTTATTTCTACATATTTCCTTCTATATTCCTTTGGTTATAAATCTACAAAAGGCCAGTCTTACGCTGGGTTTATACTAATAAAAGTGTACTACTTTTGTGGCTGTCCCAGGTTCTAGTACCAAAGCCTTGTTGATCCTGTGATCCTGGACGTGTTATAAAATTATTAGCAAAGCAAACTATCCTTATACTAAGGATATTGCAACCCTTAATATAAATAGTGTGATCCTTAATGTACAGGTTGAAACTTTTAATTTGTAATCTTAGCATTCTAGACAAATACAGTGTGAAGGCGATTGATTTGTTTGTCTATCATGGATTTTCTGCCACTGTGTGTATGTTCATCAGGTTTCCAAAAGGTGCAATAGCTGTATGATTAATTAACATAGGGAAGTGTTTCAAAACCCAGATCTATGGCTCTCGTTCAGTCTCCCTGAATACATCTGATCTAAGTGAAATTCACCTTTAAAAAGCAGCTCGCTGTCTTTCAAAAAACCAAAACTGCGTTCCTTTGCTGCTGCCTCTATCAGTTCACTGGCTCAGAAATTGCCCAGGAGTTTCTTTTCCAAAACGCGTAGAAAGGAGGAGGTTGGTTCCTAGATACTTGTAATTTACAGCATGCAGGTGCCACTCGGGGAGAGCTCCGTGCCACCAAGCTGCCGTGCTCCGGGGCTCACAGGAATGCAGAAGTGGTCGGTCAGATTTATTTTGGGGGACCTGCTTGAGTGATTTATTTGGCGTGTAAAGGTGCTGTTCTAGAGACAGCTCTTGCTGCTTTCTCCTTTTCTCTCTTTCCTTTTTTAACAGCTGAAGCTATGGCGATGGATCCTAGCACTCGTTCTTCCCTTTTGTTTTGTACAAGCCAATCAGGTAGCAAGGGAGAAGGAGATGGTTGGCCAGAACTGCTGCAGGGATCAGCCCTCCTTTAGGCAACTAAATAAAGGGCGTATTTTCTGTGTGGGTCAACACCTAACAGCTGCCTTTACAAGCATGTGATGGGCTTTTAGAAGATCTGGCTCAGTTCTGACTCTGAGAAGAGCTGCGATAATTCAGTAATAAAAAGCAGTTGCTGAAGTGCGTTGGGTGCCTGCAACTTCCATTCAGACCAGTCAGAATTGAGGCCACGTGTCCTCTACCACAAGGAGGTATGTACAGGCCACCCAAATGTTACATCTTGGTTTCCTTCAAGGACGTGAACTATCCCAGTGGTTAGAAAATGAGAATGTGAGCTATTATGGGGTCCAAAAAAAAAAAAAAAAAGTTTTAAAACTAGGAAAACCTAGTGAAAATATAACCTCCACATAGTATGTCTCTTCGGTGAGATAATTACTTTTTTCTTATCCATACCAAAAAATGAAGTGCTTCTTTGCCAGCAGAGACATGCAAATTAGCTTAGCTTCATATACAGGCATGAATGTAAAGACTAGTAGGGTCAAAACGAAGATACTCGTAAAGAAAATACTCTGTCTTGTGCAGTATTGCAGGAGAGCGACATGCAAAAGCCTGACAGAAAAATTCCTTGCCATTGTAAGAAATACTGGTACATGCAGCAGCGACGTGACTGAGTCCTAATATTGTGCCTATTAAGGCCCTATTAAAAGGGTCAAAAGCAAGTTTGGATTTTAATCTTAGGCTCCCTGAATTAAATGAGCTTTGTAGTTGGAGGGCTTGGGTTATTTTTGGTAGGGTAACATTTGTTATATTCCGTTTGCAGTTCGGTTCCAAAGAAGTGCACAATACGTGTATTTGTGCATGATGTGACTCTGTTCTGTCTGCAGGACCACGTGCTCCCTGACCCAGAGCCTTGACCGCTGCACAAGGATTGCAGGGCTGGAGCTTTCTCTATGCTGGGTGCTCCTAAATTGCGTTTAGGCTCCAGCATAAAAGTTGTCCTGATTTTTCAAAGATGCTGAACCCCTGCAGCTCCTGTTCTTGGTGTGCATTTGGAGAGCTGGAAAGTTTGGAAAAGCTGGACCCTTTTTAAGGTAGGTATCGGAGCCTAAGCGTAGGAATCTAAACTTAGATGATCAATTTAGATAACCTTTGGACAGATGGCAAAAGTTTAACATGTCTGTCGCTGGATGGAACAGGAGTTTCTTGTAACACAGCCCAAGCAGTAATTCCAGTAAAGGAAAATTGTATTTTTTAATTGCGTACTTACCAGGCTGGAAAGGTTGAAGTGATTTATTTTAAGAACCTACACAAGAAGTGGGGGAACTTTCTAAAAGCATCCAAATAGGAAAGATGATTTTCCAACTGTTGACTGTTTCATTTTGTAGAGGATAATATTAGCTTGCGTTAATACAGGTTATCATCTGAACAGAAGAGGTAGAAAGTGAAAGTTTTGTGACGCTTTAAGCAACAATTAATCTCACTGACTTTGTTCACCACTTCTATGTGGAGCTTACAGCCAGGCTTCTTTTCAGCCTAATTCCCTTCCAGTTGCCCACCCAATAAAATGTCATTAATGGGAAATGTTAGTTATGCCGGAAAGAAAACTTGGAAGCTTCGGGGGAAGGAGAGGACGCTTCTTGCTGGCAGTGGCAAAACTTTGCTCCACAACTCTTTTTCACGACTTATTAGAAAAATCCTAAAGAAGTTTTATATTTGCCTCTGTCATTTTAGGAAGAAATGCAGCGAGACAGCAGAGAGCTGGGGTGAGGGGAAATTTCTAGATTGTTTAGCAGAGTGAATGGATTTTTTTTTTTCTTTCAAAATAGAATTAAAATAGAACCCCAGACCAGTAATGACTTCTCTGGAAGTTAAAACAACCCTTACGCAGTCGTTTCTTCTGTTTTAACCAGGCTGCCAGAATGGAAACAAGACAACTTTTTGCAGGGTGGGGGTATGTGTGTGTCTCGCAACTCTGACTACATACGAAAACTTTGCTGTTCGATAATTTGCTATACTGTTAGCGATATACCTCCGGTGTTGGCTGTCAATTCTTCAGTACTGTGTAATCGTCAGTAATTCCGCCCTTCGAAGTACTTAGGAGAAAGAAACACAGGTCTGCTTTATTTTGTTTATTTTAAAATTGGTTTAACTTTGCTGATTTGTTTCAAAGGCTTCCATGGGAGTGAAGGAAGCTGTAGCAACAGAGCTAATGGTACAGCAAAGTCAATCAGCAACTCCCCCCGCCATCCTCCAAGGGAGGGGTTTTAAGGTGCTGAGGAGAATGAAGGCTGCTGCTTACTAACAGCTCTGAAATTTCGTTTGCAGAAACGGTTTTCCTCTTTAGATACAAAATCTAAACCCAAACCTAGCAAATTACAGAAGAGATCCCTGCCTGTGGCCACAAACCCGTAGATCCGAACTTGTGGTCATATTCCACACAAGCTTGTATCTATAGGTATGTGTCTGTCTGGCAAGTGCGCAAAGAGTTGTGTTCATGCATTTAAAATCTATGCATTTAAAATTTATGCATTTAAACTGACAATGTTCAACTTTGCTGTTTGTATCTTGCACCTAATGCCTTCTTCCCCCCTCCCTTCTTTTTCCTCAAGAAATAGAAAATCAGAGCTGCAAATCTTGTCCTGCAATTATCATCTCAGTTTTCAGCTTTGGTCAGTGTTAAAATACACTCATGCAACCCAGCAGCTCGTTTGTGCCCGGGTAAAACGGGACGGGGGCGTTATTTGACATCAGACTGAAGAAGGGAAATCTTGGATACGTTACGTGTAGGTCTGGCTATGGGGATGTGGTAGGGAGCGTGCTTAGACTGTTGAATTCCGAGGTTGTTGGGAAGCAGATAAAATTGTTCCGTGGCAATTGGTGAGAGGAATAGGTGCTTGTGTTCACCTCTATATCAAGTAACTTTGACTCACGGGGTGTGCTGCAGGCTTGCACTCTGTAAGAGGGGAGGGTATTGGCCCTTCAACTCCTATTCTCTCTCAAAAATTAGTTTATTGTAGAATCCCATTCCTTCCAATTTCATGGTATTTGTGTCTTTTAAAATAGTTTTCAAGGGAAAATAATCATGCTGTAAACTCCAAATAATTGGTGGAGCATGAAAAAAAGCCCCACCATGCAAGCAGGCAGGAGAAAACCTGCTGCGTTAAACTAGCATTTTTAAGTTGTGAAAGTGGAATGATTATTTTTGAAGAAGTCATTTTTCTAAAACTCCGAATACAGATTTTATATGAAAATAATTAGGCTGCAAACTCAAAATAAAGTCTGACTGGTTTTTTCCAGCAGCTTTCAGTGTTAATTCTACCAAAGATTTGGTCTGCATTTCCACTTTTCAATTCCTCTGTTCTTGAACTTGGCTGCTTTGACGCGCACCGCTGCCGTCCAACAATTTGTTGTTGTTGCTCTTTGCTGAATTTCCAGGGTTTTCTATGTGTTTTCTATTTACTATGGAAGCATAAAACGATGTCAAAGAAGTCTTCTGCTAATCAAATTTCAGGCTAACTACTCTTCTTTCTCCCTGTGAATTGAAACTAGCTTTTACAAAAGAAAAACCACAGAGTTTGGCATTCTCTGTGGCCGTGCCTCTGGGTACAGGAACTGGTGGTCGATATTACCCTTCCCCATGTATAAGAAACAAAGGTATAAAAGCTGCATGGCAGTAGATGTGTGGTTTCCAGGAGAACTTTCACTGCTGGATGGTCTCTGTAGTGCCACATCGCTGTTTTTCAGGTGTGTGCTACCTTTGCCCCAGCACAGAATGACCATCAGGAGTCACCTTTCTGGTCTCAGTCAGGTGAATATGACAGGCCTTTGACACAAGTAATGTTCTGGCTCTTGGAAAAACAGCCAGTAAGACATGACCGAGGAGGAGGAAGGATAAGTCTCTTCCAGGCAAGGGTGCTGCAAGGCCACACTGAAGCCTGCTTATGGGATACTACCTAGAATATGGGCCTTGAGTCAGGATCTACTTTGGGACCTGGTGCTGGTTGGTGCCTCCACTTTCTGGCTTTGTTGTTTCATCCATAGTGGAATGAGTAGGATATCGTCGTGGGCTGTGATAGCAGCAAGATGAGATTGCATCTAGTTGTGACAGTATGAGCTGGTTTTCCCAGAGGGAATGTTACTATTCTGTTGGGTTTTGTTGGGTTTTGTTGCCTTGTATATTCAAGGCATTAGATTCATACTTTTATGGCTGTAAAGGAAGTGTTGGCTCATTTAGTCTAACCTCCAAGAAGAAATGAGCTGGTCAAACCCAGTTCCCAATATAATACATATAATTGCATGGCGGTATCTTCTCTGTAAAGCCATTTGGAGACATCAGGCTTCTGGCAGAATATGGTGAGAAGAGCCTGAGAATTGTCACGGATGTTTCTAGAGGCTGGCACTTCAGGTGACGTTGCTTTGAGAGTGCCAAAAGCCCACGGCAGGGGAGTTGGGCAGATGTGTCTCAAAACGAGATACCACAGTTGGGTTTGAAAACATATTTTTGGATTAGAAAAATCAATATTTGAATCAAAGAAGAGGAAAGAGGAAGTGGAATTTTTTGTAAAATATTTGAGTGTAGTTTCTCACTGACTATGTTGGGACTTGCTAATCAATATCCAACTTTTTCTTGTTGTTGTTCCTTTTGGTGAGAGACTTGATCTAAACACAGCTGGATGCTTAGAAAGCAAACTTCAGAAAGGTGCCATCAGAAGTGGGGCTGAGATGCAGGCCCTGTGCTGCTGTGAGGAGAACAGTCACACTGTTCCGAGGCTAAGCATGTTTTCTGGTTGCTTCTGGTTTTCTGGTGCTTGGCAAAGAAAAAGGGTAGCTGTGCCACTGCACGGGCATGCCTGGCGTGAGCTTGGAGACACTGCAGCCTCTGCTTTAGAGGACAGGGTCAACATGCCCAAGGAAGCCTCTTGAGTGCTGTTGTCTTCTGAGCATGGGATGCAGCAGCATGGCAGCAGAGAAGATGCCAACGTGGACATGGGCAAAGTCAGCAGCTCCGTCAGCAATACCAGCACAGGTCTTCTGAGCAGGGCGTAGCCATGGTTTCTACCATGATGCTGTAATTTGGGTCTTTGTATTGAAGCGCTCTCTCGCTCTACCTGTTTGCTTGACGTTGCTAAGGCTGCGCTCTCTGAGCCAAAGTTAGTACTTGGGATGGCCCAGCTCCAACTCCTGCCTTCCTGCCGCTAGCTCATGTTCCTTTCCCCTCCCCTCCTTCTCCTCTTAGGTTTGACTGAATTTTGGAATTGATTTGGGTTTGTTTCTTCTTAAGCGCCTCCCAGTTGTTTTTAACTATAGCCTCTAATATTCTCCCCCACCCTTTTGTTTTTTCAGCTCAGCCTTTTCAAAAGGACGGTATTGTGTTTTCAGCGTTAATTTGTATTTATTTTCTCTCGGTTGTGTTTCACTGCACTTCATTAAGTTTTAGAGTGAAACGGGAATCTGACAAAATGATGTGAAGAACCTTGAAATGTGTCTTCCCTTTAGGATGGAAAAAACTAATTGGAGTCTGTGGAGCTTCTACCTCTATGTTTCTTGTGAATCTTTTTCCTCACTTTGTTGATAAGGAGCTTACGTTTATGCAGCAGCTTTGATCCAAGTGCCATACAGAGTGCAGAGAGATCTCTTCATCTGTCACCAAGGCACAGCGACCGCCTAACAGTACACAGACACGCTGAAAAATTGCTAAGGGCAGGAAGCACTGAGTGCTTCACCCAGTTTGATGTTGCAAGGGAACTTAAAGAAGTAGAAGGCAGTTACTGTAGCTGGGAACAAACCAGAGCACCTGCGCATAGAAAGTACCAGGAAGGCCTTGGGGACATGAAAAAAATCCCAATATTCTCTCCAAGAATTGGTACCTTAATTAATGCGGTCCCTTTCTCTAGCAATAGGCAGAGTTGTTGCTTTAGTACCTCTCAAGAGGAAGAAAATGCCTCCTGTGGAACTGTGTGGCTGTATCTGCATCTGGGGAGGCTTTGCTATAATTGCATTTCATTTGGCCAGTTACAGTTTAAACTAGGAGCAGTAGTTCTTGTCTGAAGAAGCAAACCAAAGGTTTTCCAAAGCAAGCTCCTCTTTTTTTTTTTTTTTTTTCTTTTTTCCAGTAAAAAAAAGGTGTAAATTACATCTTTCTCCCTCAAAATAACAAGGCCATTTCTCATTTCTGTTACGGACATCTTTCACTGAAAGCACCCGTAAGGTCCCTTGCAGACACGCATGTTGTGTGGTACCCACTGAGGTATGAAAAATCATTGCATTTGTGTGCTCCCCTTTCTCCCAGCCTTGTCTGGTGTGGAGCACAGCGAGCCCTTGTCGGCAGAGGAGCACACAATAGCGTTCGGGTAATTAGAATAACCATATGCAGTGGCAAATGGGATTCATGATAAGCAGAATGTAATTGTGTACCCTGGAATTTGAACCATTTCCAAATACTCTTATTCAGATAATCAAATCTGGTTAAACTCTTAAAAGGCAGATAAATAACTATTTCAGCAATCCGATTTTTTTTTTTTCTCACTTTGTTTATTTGCTTTTAATCAGTAAATGAGAAAATAAGGAGAGGATGTTCTTAGGGGAGGAATCCAAGACTAGGTAAGGCACCTGCCCTTGAGCCAGGAAGTCTCCACAACTTGGGAGCATTACATAAGTACCGTTAGCCACAGCGATCTGAAGGAGGAGAGGAGATGTGCTCCAGCTGGACTTCAGAGCCATTGGTTGTAGATATAGAATCATAGAATGTGTTGGGTTGGAAGGGACCTCCAAAGGTCATCTAGTCCAACCTCCCTACATAAGCAGGGACATCTCCAACTAGGTCAGGTTGCTCAGAGCCCCCTCAAGCCTGACCTTGAATGTCTCCAGGGATGGGCCTCCACCACCTCTTTGGGCAACCTTTTCCAGTAGTCAACCACCCTCATATTAAATAACTTTTTCCTAATGTCCAACCTAAATCTACCCTTTTTGAGCTTAAAACCATTCCCCCTCGTCCCGTCACTACAAACCCTTGAGAACAGATCTTCCCCTACCTTCCTATAGGCCCCTTTCAGGTATTGGAAGGTTGCTATAAGGTCCCCTTGGAGCCTTCTCTTCTCCAGGCTGAACAACCCCAGGTCTCTCAGCCTGTCAATGGTATGCAGTATCATGATGAGATACAACGTCACGATGCCATCCTGGAAGTGGCACCAAGTTTTGGTATGGCATCCTGGCAATCACCTCGGAGTTCCTGTACTTTTCAGTGTGCTTGTGAAACCAGCCTTGGCTTTGGGTCCTTATGCTGTGCGGGATCTCAAACGAGAGCCTTCAGCCTGGGTTCACTGAGCTTCGCACCAAAAGCAGAGGGCACTGCTTAATTACAGAGCAGGCCTGGCCTAAGCAAATAAACCTAGGTTTTGGGGTCACTTAGAGTCATCAGCCTTGCATCCCTCGCTAGCTTGTGCCACCTTGCCTGATCTACCCCTAGACCCAGCACAGAGCATCTCTGTCATGTATTGTCTAACCCAGAGCTGATGCTGCGCTCCAGCTGCTCTCATAAAGCTGTATATGGTTCAGGAGTGAGAGCGTGGCTACCCCTCACCCAGAAAGTACCAGATATTGAGTAAATCTTCAGATTGCTGTAACTCTTGCTAAAAGTTGAGGCAGACACCATTTTTGTAATGGGTTGAAAAATGTTGGATAGCTTTCAAAATAGTTACTTGCTCTGGATTTCAGCTGAGCCCAGATGAGATTTCTTTCCTTATTTTGCAGACTCTTGAAATTCCAGCCCTGTTTAGCCTATCTGCCAGTCTTCCAGGAGAGCTCTCTGAGCTAGAGTGAGCCTTTGAACCTCTTGAGGTTCCTCATTGAAGGAAAGTCCTAATAACAAAGTTTCATCAAGTAAAGCTGAATGAGTGAGATGACCGGTAGGAATCATTTCCATTGTCAAATCTCTTCTGTCTGAGGTTTATGAGAGTCAACTGTAAAAAAGATCACTCCAGGCTGAAATTTAGCAAACAAGATTTCAGACCTCAAACTGGAACAATATCATTTGTGGGTTTTGCTGTTTATTTATTTCTCGATGACTTGAGGAAATACGTTTGCTTCATGAGTGTTTTCTGCTTTCCACCCCCTCCTTGGCTACTCCTGCAGTAGCCTGCCTGAATCTGAAACTGAAGGTGGGTTCTCTTGTCTTCTACATTGTTCACAGCAATAAAGATTCAGAGCCAAATCTCAGCTGATGATTTTGCTGATGATAATAACAAAGTAGAATACAGCTTTCTTGAACACATCTGTACTGAATTTCCATTGCTGGTGTCCTTAATGTCTTGTTCACGTCTCTAAAGTCAGTAAGGGTGGTCTGTAAATGCACACAAAGTGTGGCATAGCTGAAGGGGATTGATACATTATTTGGGAAAATTCTCTCTGAAACCCTGCTTTTCTGTGGATCATGACTAAATTGCTGCTTTGCACTGAAGCATGTGTTAAAAGAATGGAATATTCCTGCCATTCAGTCCTCAAAACTCAGTTCTGGATTTGAAATCTCTCTTCTTTCTTGTGGAAATTAAATACAAAATCCATGTTCATGTAGGGGAAGCAGGTTTCTGAACTCTTCTCTCACCTGAAGTCCATGAATGGAGCAGGCAGTAAAATGAGCGGTGCTTCTGCACAACTTCCTAGTCCAGACTAACGCTTCCACCTTGATCTCATGTCTTCAGAGGTCAGTGGCATGGACTGTTGTTAACTTCAGAGGTGGAAACCCTTCATCTGTCTGGGAAGAACTGCTGCAATGACATTTCCTCTCCATTTGAAAACAAGTGTTCACTGAACATGAGTTCTGTCTTCCCTGTGATAAGACAGGCATCTTTTTCACATTCACTTCAGCTACTCTCTTTCAGAAATCAGAGGGTTACACCAGGGGGAGAGGATTTTTCCGTTACACCGTTGCTTTAAAATAAAACTAGCGGGGCTGGGACGGAGATTTCCTTTTGTCCACAGAAGTGTGAAATAATTTCTGTGGTTCTGAAAAAGCAAGAGGCCTAAAAGGGTTCACGAACGATAGGCACTGGGGCACATGGACATGTACAGGAACGCACGGCTCCACGTGTCATGCCGTTCTCCCTACCACAATATTTAATAGGAACTTTTACGATGTCAGTACATATCGTAATTGAACATTGTCATTAAATTGCATACTTACCCTAATTACATAATTGGGTATGATTGTGCTAATTGGGTAAAGGCATAATTGACAAAAATCACCAGAAAACAAGCACGGAGATTCATGCCCCCAAGAGCAAGTGTCTGAATAGACAGTAGTGCTGTGGATCTCTCTTGCTCTCCTCCCAGAAGAAGTCTTTGTAGTCCATAGCTAGTTACCAAAGAGGCAGGCCTTGATAGATGTTGTGAAGGGGCAGAAGTAATGGTAATTAGATTACTTCTGTTGCAATCGTTGATCTCAATTCCTAAACTCAGCACTTCGTGTCAGTAATAGCAGCAGATACTCTAATTGACAGGGTGACTAGATGCGTGACACTTTCTTCGGCTTGAAATTACAGTTCCTCTGGGATGCAAATACACTTTCATCTGTCCAAGCTTCATCTGAGCTTACAGCAGTGGGAACAAAACACCTGTAATTCTGAAGCCAAGCTGTCATAAACGGGGAGAATTTACCAGAATAATCTGGCTGCAGAGGTGTCTAAAAATTGACCTGAGGGTGAGTTAGGTATCAGACCCTGGGACAGAAACTGCTTCAGCGTTTAGAAAATACTTAAAGTCTCTTTGTGTTGCTCTGTAAAGCGAGCATAGGTTGCATACAGGTCCACAGAAAGTCTGGCTTTATTACTGTCACATTTGTGCAGAGAAGCGTTGGCATATGTGGGAACTTGGATGAGGATATTCCCTCAGTGAGGACCTTCTCCTGGCAGTTTGTGCTTGGACACTGCCATGGCACCTTGGAGCAGGTCTTGGTGCTTGCAGTGGAAGCACATGTGCCAAGCGGGGCACAGCTCCCGGGCTCAATATAGTGACGGAGGAGGGAGCGAGAATGCTCTTTGAATGAGTGCCAGCACGGAGCTGACAGCTCAAGGATTTGTACATGTGGTGATGAAGAGAAAGTTGAAGTTGTGATGGAAGAGCAGCAAGGAGAGGTGGCGAGTCATGAGCAAAACCGTCACAGTGGCGTTTGCCAACCTGAGAAAAAATTAGGTTATTTAGGCACAAGTTGAGAGTAAGGAATTTTTTCATGAGGGATTTTCTATTGTAATATATCTATGAAAGGACCTTGACTGAACTGAGAGTACAAAGGAAACAAAACACTTTTTCCTAGACCTTCTATTTTAAAGCAAATTATTTGAGAGCTTTTTGCTCAGCTCTGCCTATAACTACGTGGTCTGCAGGGTGTGCCTGTGTTAGTGCAATGCTGATGTTAACCAAACTTCCCTTAATTAAACTGCACAGATATAGATAGTAATTTCCAACTGTTTTGAATTGTATATTATCTAACCTTCATGACAAGATTGAGATACAGGAAAATACTTGCAAGGATAAGTTGTAGAAAAAAATGAGTATCCTAGCCATATGATATTGAAATGGTTTAGTTCATAGCTGCAGAATATGAAAGAGGAGGTTTTTGAAAGTCTAAAGTGGAGTTATGTCTCCTATGTCACATAGGTGGGATTTGAGGTCTTCCATCACCCTAACAGCACACAGGTCCTTTGGCTTCCACAGAGCTACATTAATTACATCATTGAAAAGATAAGGAAAAGATAGATTTAGGTTGGGTATTAGAAAAAAGTTCTTTAACGTGAGGGTCATAGAGCACTGGAACAGGCTGCCCAGAGAGGTGGTGGAGGCCTCATCCCTGGAGTCATTCAAGGTCAGGCTCGATGAGGCTCTGAGTAACCTGACCTAGGTAGATGTCCCTGCTTGTGTAGGGAGGTTGGACTAGATGACCTCTGGAGGTCCCTTCCAGCCTGAAACATTCTATGATTCTATTGGATTTCACGTCAGAGGGCAGATGTTCAGCACACAAGAATGATGGTGTTGCATCAAGGAATTGGGGTAGTTTCAGGATGCTTTTGGACAGCAGTAAAGTTCCTGGTCCGAGTGCAGGGCCAGAGAGCCATGGTTTCCTTATCCAGACTTGTGGTTGGATCGCTGTCCTAACTAATAAAGTGATTAACAGTGGCTCTGCTGTTAGGGTACTGTACTGTGCTGTTAACTAAAATAACACGTTGTCTTTCCACTGAGCCTATCAGGTCAAAGTAAAGTTTAGCAAATACAGAGTCATTAGAAATTCCACTGGTACTATCAGCATCGTGTACATTTAAACCTCGCAGAAAGATTGGTGTTTCTCAGATATTTTTCTGCTGTTGCAAGCTGAATTCTGAAGAGTTGTGTTATTTCTCACCTCCCTCCGTTATTTCAAGCCAGGCTTTGAGTGTAAAGGTAGGGCACTGGCTTTTTCGTAATCAGCAATGCTACTTTATCCTAAGAAAATAGAAACAGCCCAGATGCCATCTATTCAGCACAGCTCAGCATTCGTTCATCGGGTTTGATTCCCTTGTAATCCTCTTCCAGCACGGAGCTGCCGTGCCTGAGGATGCATCCACCTGAGAGGCAGGATCTCAGCACCGATTCGGTTCCACTGTCTGCACTAGCGTATTTTAAGATGCTAATCCCTGTTTGTAAGCCATAATAAATAGGCAGCATGCTGCTTTAAGTAATACCTTGGTGGGTAGTGAGTCACAATGATAACATCCTGGTTGTTTGACTGTGAACTAATACAAGTTAAAAATGTAATGCGTTGCTTGTTAAGGGAACACCGTCTTATTCTGGCTGCTGACAGAGGCTCCGTGTTGCATTTCTAAAATCATTAATCTTAACAAGGGATTGATGCAAGGGTAAAATTGACTTAAAACTTTCTAGCCTTTTTGCGGTTCTTCTCCTAATCCCAGTTTTGCAATCATCCTTTAAACGTTCAGAGGCCAAGGTGCGTGTTCCAGGGTCAGCGTTGCGTGTGCTCAAAAAGGAAAAGATGTGTTAGGAGAAGTTTCATCCTAAACCATCTCTGAGTGCTTTAAAAAAATGTATGTATATGTTCTGTGCTGTGGTATAGACGCATCTGCTATGGTGGGGGAAAAGTTATTGGGTTTTTTTTTTTGACCAGGGATAAAATTCCTTCATGTAAAGTGACCGTGATCTTGTCTATATCTAGTAGTTAATAACCATGGCTTATTGCGTCTTCCCTGATAACATACGCAGTGTGGGGAGCTGCGCTTGGTTTTGGTGCCTTTTCACCAGCAAAGCGTCTATTACTTCTAAATTAGTGCACTGAGAATTTGGGGGACCTTTTTTTTTTTGACTAGAAACCCCGACATTATGTTGGCTGTGAAGTGGTGGGTAGCTTTCAGCATTTTTGACTGCATGCATCCAGGTTGAGGTAGTAGGTTGTATAGTTTAGAATTACACCAAGGGAGATAACTGTACAACCTCCTAGCTTTCCTTGGGTCTTGCACAGAACGGCGTGATGAGCGACCATAATTCCTCAGCAGTGTTTGCTCTGCGCATGTGGAACAGGAAGGAGCAGGTAAGATGAGCTGGAAAGCTTTTTCTTTTCTTCTGCCTCTCCAGAACTTCAGAAATGTTCATTCTCTCGGCATTTTTTTTACCTATGGGTGCTGTGTTATTGAGTATTTAGCAAATTCAGTCGACTGGTAATGCTTGTCTTCCTTTATTAGCATGCAATGTGTAACATTCCTAAAAAGCACCACGGCAACATATCCGTGTTATTGCCTTAGCGGTCAGCCACCAGAAGTCTCCAAAGGTAACACGAAGAACATCGTGTATGGTGTCTGTTACTGAGGTGTGTAAGCAGGTTTCCCTTTCCATTAGTCTTTGACTGGTTCTGGTAGGTCTCCACGAGGAGTTACGGAAGGCTGTGCCATGTAGCAGGATGAGACCTGGCATGCTCATTGTCTTTCAGGAAGCGTAGGAGGCTGGTGCTGATGCTTCCAGATAAAGCCCTTGAGGGTTTTTGTGAAAGTACCTAAATCTACAGAGGCTTCAGGAGAGCTGTTCTTTGGGAATACCCATTAGTGATCACCATCAGCTAAAATGGTCCTTCTACAGGGTTTTTTTTTTCTAGCTTGTACAGTTACATTAGGTGTTTCAAAGGTTGATGCTCTGGGACATATCCAATAGAGGTAGTTTGCTTCTCCCTCACGGCTGTTTGGATTAAGGAGCTGTGGAGCCACCCCAGATTTTGTGGAGGAGCTGTGTAGAGAATGGACACATGGTGAGCCAGCAATTCTGGGCAAAAGACCACATTTCTAATGTATTTTACATGTCTAAGATGCAGGGAATATGATCTACCCGGCTGCTATTGAAATCTAGTTTTATTTGCCCAATAAACCCTCTGAAACTCTGGCATTTATCTGGTAAAGTTTGAACCGAAGAGTTGAGCTCTTCATGTTGGCAGTGTTGAGGGCTCAGGTCCCCTGGCAGCTTGCATGAAGATGGTGGCCATAGTGCTTGGTCAGGGCCCAGAACATGAGCTTTGTTACGTCTTTTGTCTATATATGTGAGTAATTCTGGCAAGAGTTTTTGAGTTCCCAGAAATAAGAGAGATTGTTCGCTGGTGGGTAAACTTTCTAAGCCAGAGAATAAAAGTAGAGTTCATTTTGTTAGGCTAATTTAAAAGTGGGAAAATGATAACAATATTTTGAGGTATCTAAATAACCCGGAAAAAGGTTTTTCTGGTAAAATAGCACTTAAAAAAATTAATATATGCAAATCCTTGCTTACGGAATGCAAAGACAAGTAGTTGGTTTCTCGAGTGTTGCCCAGTGCTCAACCATTAGTTATTCAGAGGGTGAATTGGTGGGAATTTATTTCATCTTGTTTTCAGAGAGGTTATATGGTTTATAACTCTGAAGTTCCTTAGGACAAGGCAAGTATCCAGGCGAACAAAACGCTGCTTCTGTGTTTCATGACGGCACATGCATTCAACACATGCAGGTAGTTAAAAAAGAGGAATCTTTTTGGCACATTTTAGGCACTACCTTATTTCCCCCCTATAAATCTTCTTGCAGATGGAAGTGCAAATTTTCAGCTGTAAATCCACAAGCTGCGTTGACTCGCATCCAACGTAGAGCTGTTCCGTAAGGGTTGAATTTTTTTAACCTGTTTGGTACTTCTCTAGGAATAGCTTTCTGAATGGGTGGCAATAAATCCCAAATAAGAACAGTCTCTTCTTTTTTGGTGGTAGCATTTTAGATATGCTTTGCAAAGGTGTAAGGGAACTTCGTAAGGTTTAAAAACAGGGGTTATTTATACAAACGCACACATTTTTAGCTATCAAACTTTATGTTAAGTGGGTTAATCGTATGATATGTAAATCAAATTATCTATCTTGCTCCAAAGAACAAGGAATAATAATTAAAAGGCGGATGGTCAGTGGTACATTGAAGTTGACAACAAACATAATTCAATGTGCGTGTTTTTCTTCTGAACAAAACAGCATTCCAGCTCTCCCCCTGATGAGAGGAATGTATTGTCAATTAATTAGACTTCCATCATATGTCCTCGGATGCCCTTCTATCATATGCCTTCCATATGTCCTTATGTCATATGCCTTCCATATGCCCTCTATGTAATTAAGCTTCTATCATATGGCTTCTATCATATGCCATTTAAATAGATTTCCAGGAGAATGTGGCAGTGTTACAATTATGGACCTTTTGCGATGAGGAAAGGAACAACTCATGAGCTGTAGATTAAAAGAGGAGGACGCAAACGGAAGGTGGCTTGCCCTGAACAGTTCCTTAAATTGCCAGTTTTGTTTCTCTCAGCTTGGGAAAAGAACAGGCAAAAATGTCCTGTTTTCCTTATTTTCCATTACTGTTCCATTCCCAGATTTTATTCAGTTAAGCCTGTGAATAGTCGGAGAGACAACAACCGTTTTTCAGAGAACATTTCCACTGGAATGTAAAATGAAAAAGAAACAATCCACCTCCCAGAACATTGTTTGTCCTATGATAATGAAATGTAAACTTTGATCTTATTTTTGTCCCTTTAAGTCTGTAATGTGAAGTGAAGTACTAGAAATACCATGGCGAGGGAATTAATGAAAACGAGATGGTACACTTCAGCACGTATCCCCGTTCTCCCTTACGGACAACGGGTGTGGATAGTATTGTGCTTTTCTTGGCATGGTGATTGCTTGGTGGAGAGTGTCCTAATGTACAAGAATACGTAGTGAAATGGATTCCAAAATTTACTGAGACTTAGTAAGGATAAAGACCAAAAATAGGCACTGGTGCTTATAGACATAATGAAGAAAACTGCAAGCATCTGAGGAATGATGAGGCCTTGGAATGGTTTCCAGTGAAAAGACAGCTAGTGTGCTCCTTTGCCTTATGCACATTTGTGTGTCTGTGCCTTCTCCTGAGACTCTTTTCTAATCCAAATCAGATTTGATAGAGGAGCACTGCCTTCTGAGACTACTCCACTCCGGCAAGCCTCTCAGAAGCAACAGAAGCCACAGCCCTACATCCAGCAGTCAGGAAGAAGGTTGAAAGGACAAAGAGGAGGGAAAACAGAGTCATGAATGCTGAGGTGTCCAAACTCTAAAATGGAGAGCAGTTTGTAGCATGTGCCAGTTTACCTGGATTAACTGCATTGAGTGAAGAGAAGAGTTCAGACAGATTCCCACTGGCTAGTAACCAGCGTATCCCTGAAGACTTTATACTCCAGTTGCTAGAGCATGCTAAAACCCATACCGTCATGACTTCACTGCTATTTTTATGTGCTCTGCCTAGATTAAGCTAGAATTTACCAGACCATGGTCCTGTATTTTGCTGTGTAGGCACGCTGCTAACCACTACTGGGGGTATAGATGCATTCCTGAAAGGTAGGTGGCAGGTCTTATTTTGGCTTAATCTTTTTATTTGCAATTCCCTTCTCATTTTAAACACACACACACAATATAACCAGTCCATCTGCAAGCTCTAGGTCATTAGGGAAATTACTTGGAAAGAATCATGTTGTGATTGTGTACCATCATTAGTTTGCCTGGTACCACAGTTGTAGACTGCATACTAAGGGAAGCCTTTAACCCTCCTGAAGTGTACCACTGAAATTATCTGTCAAGAACAACTACTCAAGTGTTAGATTCAGAAAGATTTTGGGGTTTTTTTCCTGGTTTGCTGGGTGGCATGAAAATACTTGCAATAGTGCACCATAGCAAATTTTCTTTTGCTTCTGTTTTCACATGGCTGTGATACTTGTGAAAGAGGGCAGCCTAGCAGTCCTGAAGAAGGGGGAACTCTGCTTGTCCAGAAAATTGGTACCTGATCGCATACAACCTCGTAAGCCTCTTCTGACCATTTTATTGTGCTGTCTGCCAGTTCTCCTTGGAGAGGGCCGGCTTGTGGGGGTGAGAAAGCTGAGGCAGGGACTATTTCCTGGGACCTGGATGCTGCTCCTACAGGAAAGTAGGCTGAAATTCAGAAACTTTCACAGTTAAAGGAATTTTTTCTTTTCTTTCCTTTTTTTTTTTTTTTAAACAATGCCTTTAATCTATTTCCACACCCAGCTGAAACTATGCTGCAACACTTCTGCTGCTAAATCAGATGCATTAAGTACAGTCAAATTTGTACATAAAAGTTTTGTAAGAACTGGGATGAAATAGAATGGAATGCCAGAATGACTCATTGTTTAATGAATAAGGCCCTAAGTGTTCTATTGATGCCATTTATAAATCTGTATAAAATGTATAGAATTCGTGTCATAACTGGAATTCCAAGCACAGCAACCTTGTGAGCTAAATAATGATGATGATGATAGGGTACTGAACAAATTAATATGAATTCGAACACGCTTGTGCTTGAAAGCTGCTCAGACAGTTAAAAATAAGACAATTTCATTACACGGATTTGAAGCCCAGACTTCAGAAATGCTACGACCCTCTCCTTTTAAATTGTAAATTACTGAAGGAGGAAGTTTTTTTGTGTTAGAGTCAAAAAGTGTAACCTGTAAGGGAAAGAGATGTCCCTTCAGTTAGATGTAGATATTGATTACAGTGCACAGTGCAATTGGAAAATAAAGGAATTGGCTCGTGTGGACAAGCTCAATATTTGGAGCTCTTCTATTGGAAATGAACAATCTGAGGCCAGAGCGGGAATCAGAACACACATTGCTTTTTGACTAACTCTTTCCTTCTCATTCTTACTTGTCCCTGTTTGTAGCTTGCTGGCTTAGATGGGAAACCAGGTGAAGTTCAACATTTCCAGTGTGAGTTTTTGAGATAAGTTCCATATCCATTCAGACTTAGAGACAAACTCATATATGTGTGGTTTCAGGCTCCCAGGATTTAAAAAGCTTCCAGTCTAAACTGGAAGAGAAAGGAAATCTGATGTTTGGAAATTTCCCATAGCAGAGGAGGATCCAGAATGTTTTATCTGGGAAAAAAAAAAAGCAACACACCTTGGTTGTTTTATTTTTCCTTTCTTTTCTAAACCAGACAAAATTTCTAGTTGTCTTGACCCCGCTGATGCGCCAGGCAGTCCTAGTTGCACGTATTTAGATTTATATATTCGAAATATAATATATATTCTCCCCAAGCAAAAACCTTTTTACATCCAATAGGGTGTGAAATTAGCCTCTTTGTGCAATGTCATGGCCCTGTTTCTTGGTTAAATAAGTTCAAGAATCAGGTTTCTGGGGCAGATATGGAATGAGATTGAAGTCGTGTTACATGCAGGGGCTTCTCCTTATCACCATCTCTCCCTGCTTCCTTCTCAAACTTGTAGGCAACAGCTTCCCCTCTGGTTAGGTGATCCAAGATTGTCTGAGGTGTACTGCAAATGGAATACCACTGGCTAAAAATATTCCAAGCAATTATTTTCTTAAAAGCCAGGAGGGAGCTGCTACTGCTGCTAAGGATGAAGTCACTTATCTGGGGGGAAGGAGCTGTCAGCTCACAGGTGAGGGCCTTAGGGGTGGCTGCAGAAGACCTGCTGGAACCACTCCCTGGCTCCTGGCAGCCGCCTCTCCATGTACAGCCCCTTTCTAAAGAAAAAATCCCACTGCACTCAAGATCCCTTCTAGGAGTAGAGTTTGAGAGCAGTGTAGGTATAGCCAATATAGAGCCCTTGACTTCTATTTTCCATCTATGTTCTTGTAGGTTCCCACGTTCAGGTAGCCAAGCTACTGCATTGTGCCACAGAGGAGCAAATGCGGGTAGATTTAGATGAGGGTAGATTGGATTCGAAATTAGAAGGAAATTCTTTCCCCTGAGGGTGGTGAGACCCTGGCACAGGTTGCCCAGGGGGGATGTAGATGCCCCAGTGCTGGAGGTGTTCAAGGCCAGGTTGGACGTGGCCTTGAGCAACCTGGTCTAGTGGGAGGTGTCCCTGCCATGGCAGGGGGGTTGGAACAAGATGATCTTTGAGGTCCCTTCCAACCCAAACCATTCTATGATATGATTCTATGACATGCTATAGTGCAGGGTTCTCCTTTGCTCCTCTCACATCATTGAGGATAAGTCCACTTCAAGTGCGAATCACCCTGCTGCCGTTTTCCCTTCCACCCTTTGCCAAGGTCTGATGACAAGCCTGTGATTTCTCTAAGCTTGTCTTTGTTACAGGTGTGACACACAGCTCATAGGGTTTCATTATGGCTTTCATAACGTATTAACGAAATGTCAGGATCAAGTCATTTATAATTAACAGTGACTTGTAAATGTCATGTCTAACAATTGTAGTGTAAGAGTATTTTTGTGAATGGGCCTTTTTTTTTACATGTGCAACTGTCAGTGTCCAAAAAAGCCATAACCAGTCAGGTGAGTGAGTGGTAAAGACAGGTTTTTTTTTTTCTTTTGTTTACCCCTCATTGAATACTTGATAGGCAACTAGACCATGTCACCTGTTCTTCCTAGATCTAGTACAGATATAAAGCTCAAGCCATGAATGGAAGCTTTTATGAACATTTTAGGGCTTGATCCTATTATAAATGCGGAGTGGATAAACCCCTGCACAATCCTGGTGTGAAATTTGTATCAGCACTGCGATATTTTTGGGACCAAAGACAGTAAGGCATGCAGCACAGGAACTGTACTACCAAATCTGAGGGGAGGAAGAGTGCCTCAAAAAGGTGCCAGCAAAAAATGATCCCAAGCAGGGAGATATCTGAAATTGATATACTGTTCCCATTAGAAAGGAAAAACAAATTGACAATCATAATGAAAAGAAAAGGAAGAATGAGGAGGTAGACTGAAATTTTTCATAGTTTCACAAAGTGAATACAAGGAGACATGCAGTGAAATTAAATGGTGACAAATTGAAAATGTTTTAAACAGCAATCCTTTTATTTAATTAAAATATGAACCTAATTGCTTTTAGAAGTTAATGGGAAGTTTGCAAGTCTAGAACGGATTAGATGCGTATGTTTTTAATAACCGTACGTAGAATTGCGGTAATTCATTATAATAACTGTAGAACCAAGTTTAGACTTCATGTTTCAAGGTTTGGGATGAAGTGCAGCAATTCAAGACCAGGAATGAAACAGTGGCAAGAGCAGCTCTTGGTTGTGGTTGCAGCAGCTCAGGTTGGTCACTACAGTCAGTCCCCTGAGGAGTGTAGACAGACCCTTTGTATTCCTTAGTTTAAGTGAGATTTAAGGAATTGTTGTAAAGAGCAGGTCAAACCCATCCCCGGATTAATGCCGCTGATGTGGGTTTATTTCAAAGTTTGTTTTTCTTGTGTCTGAAGTGGCCTCTCGTCTCTTCTGACAAGGAATAGCAGTTGTGGCATCAGAGAGTGGTTTGCTATAGTGGTGTTTGCAGTCCGTCAGATGCCGCAGCTTCCCCTTGGCTTTCCATTTCCTTTCATAAATGAGGTTGTTAGCTTTGGAGGACAGGATTTAAAAAAAAAAAAGGAATGAGGAAGAGTAGGAAAAAGAGGAAGGAATGGAAGGGAAGAAAGCAAGACACGATTGCTCTCTGCTACAGACGTCGTGATTTGATTTGAGTTGATTTTGGCATTTGCCCTTCCAATAGCTTTCGAAATGTGGAAGGAAAACTTGTAAGTACCCTAAGATATTTCTGTCACATGTTTTCCTTCACTTGTATGTGAGAATAGTTATTCAATGGGAAGTTAGACACTGTAGGTCTTAGCGGTAAAAATAAAGCAGCATCCACTACTATGTTAGTAACGATGTAGTTAGAGTGCTGAACCAAGTCTGTTTGTAGGGTTCTAGGACAGAAGTCACTGGTTGGCAATCTCCAACCACGGTGCTATAATCAATCCACAGGGGCCCTGTGTTGGTGGCTGCATTTCATAAAGTGACTACTTGGGACTTTGCATCAGATTTAAAGAAGTGTAGTCTCTTCCTTCTTCAACAAAGGAGGATAACCATGCTCCGCTGGTGCAATGTCTCGTGCACGGGGTTCTGTGATGCTTTGCTTTGTATTCCAATAGATTTTAAATTGCAAAATAGATAGCCACCATCTCATTACGTGGTGCACAGAGCCTCTAAGGAGGGGTGCACACCAGCTCATGTACTCCAGAAGAGGTGGGGATCTCACCAGACATTCTCTCTTGGTGCTAACGTTTGATATAAATATATTTGTATATATGTTTGTCACATGCCTGTGAAGTAGAAAACTGCAAACCAACAGTGACTCATGAGTTGAAGAGCCAGGAAAGGTTATCTAGAGTAAAGAGAAGTGTGTGATAACCTGTTAGACTAATAGGCAAGGTGGAAGCGGAACAGACAGTGCATATGCAGCGAGTCGGTCCTGCACCAACACTGAATGAAGAAGTTCTGAGGAGTCCCTAGAAATGGTCCAGAGCATGAGCGCAGGGATGTGGGATGCTCAGAGGGATGGTTCTGTCAGCTCTCAGGAACAAGGAACGCTCAATCCCTATGGAAGTCAAGGAATAAACGTTCAATCCATAAATTAGTGCTAGGAATTAAGAAAGACTACTTGACACCTGAAATCCCAGGGAGGCTTTTTTTATGTAATAAAAAAGCGTCTTCAAATTATTTAAAGCATGCTTCTCTTGCATTTTAAGACAGGAGGAAGCTGTGCAAGTGAGATGGGCCAATTTTTGCTCTTGGTTAGTAATAACTTAGCGCACACAAATGACAACAGGACTTTCCTCTTTGTCCTGCCACAGCTTTAAAAGGAGTTAGATCCTGGTCTAGGCTGCAAAGAGAATGCTTCCAGTTGCCATTTCCATGAATCCTACTCTGAATCTCGGTTATAGAATCCCGTCGTTTAGTCATTGTGATGTCTATGAGTTAGCTTACAGACAAGCTCTAGACAGCGTGACTCAAGCATGTCTTTGACAGCATTGCTCGAGCAGTGCCTTGAGACCCACAGAGCCAGCGAATTTTGGTGTAACTCTTCACATTTTCATTTGCTTCTTGCATGACACAGGCCTGAGACCTCAGCGGTAATTTGCCGGAGTCACAATGAGGGCAAAATGAATCTCTTCTTTGCCTGGGAATCTGCTGGAGGTTTGAGAACTCCAAACAAGACAGAATTCACTTGAGAAGTTCAAAGTCTGTAAAGCAGCTCCTTTACTTGTTGTGAAGCCCTTGGTCTGCCTCGTGTCACATCGCGTTACGTATCAACGCAGGCTTTGCATCGTATATTAACGCAGATTTGTCCTCAGATACCCTACTGGGGAGAAGGCCCTTTCTAAATCTTTAATAGGGCATTAGAGCAATTTGCCTGTGATTTAGTTTTAAGTGGGCAAGGAGAGTGGTGACAAACGAAGCTGGGAGGCCCTAAAATTCTTTGAATATTCCATGTTTTCCTGGAACTGCTGGGAAAAGGCTGCCAGAAAGGTCTTGGCAGGTTTTCTAGGTGGCTGGCCAAGTCTGAAGCAAATGTGGATAGTTAATAGGCTAATGCTGCTCTGGTTCCAAGTCCGTACGTATAGAACATACGTTTTTATTTAAGGAATCCCACCGCATGGAGGAGCAAATGTAGTGCTAATATATCTTCCCGAAAGAAAATAGCAAGGGAAAAAACACTGTCATCTTGTAACAATAAAATAAGGGATCTTTTGCCCTTACTTTTTAGGGACTTGAATTGTCAGTAGGAAATGAAATCAGTAGACAGGCAGTGGCTTCCCACGAGGGCCCCATACTAATCAGGAATGGCTTATGTAGCAATAGTTTGTGTCTAAGAAAAAAGCCAGAAGTTGTTCAAAGAATGGATTTCCGTTGCTAGATTGACTTTTTGTGGTTGCCATGCAAGTAATTAAAAATGGCAATTAAGCAGGAAAGCGATCAAATAATGACTTGGGACCTGCTGCTGCAGTTGGTTCCATGTGGACAACTCATTCCAACATGAAGCATGAGGCCACCTGTGCAGGTCAAATCGTAATAATTAAGTGCTGCCACTGAACCATCCCAGGTACAGGCTGGTTTGGGAAGGTTTTCTCTGGGCACCAGGCTCAGAATCGTGGTTCTGTGGTCACAGGGAATAGGTGTTTACTGTCGTGACTGGCGGGAGTTGTTCTTGGGAAACGAGTTCAGATTTCTCTGAGACACCAGGTGAATTAGCTTTGTAATTTTAAAATGGTCTCCACTGTGAGGGATTCTTGTTTGTATTCAGCTCATGGGGCCTGTTTTCTTTATTATTAATGGGGCGAAGACTGCGCACAGCCTCTACTATTATAGTGGAACAATTTATATTTTTTTATTAAGCCATTGGTGCAGACCCTGAAGTTTTGCTACAGACTCCCCATGGGATCTTGAAGGACTCACTTACGTTTTTTGTTTGTTTTATTCAGTGGTCCTTGTTCCTTGTAAGGAGTATTGTCAAGGCAGAGGAACTGATCATACGTGAATTGTTCAGAGGCAGTCATGTTGCATGTCATATTGGAATTGCAAGTGAGCATACTGTATATCGTCTCTGTGAAGAAATGTTTCATATGGACTACCTCCGTGCTGACACGTGCATTCACTAGCTGTACAGAGTTAAAATTGACAATATTTATAATCTAATACTACTTTTACACCAAAAAAATCAACTCAAAAAGCTTATCGTTCCACTTTAAAAACCCTAATTAATGTCATTTATCATCATAATAAGTTATCTGATATTCAGACTGCTCTGTTTTCTCCATTTTGTATCTCATAAAAAAATGTTACACTGTCTTTTTTGCATTATAAAAAGAACCACATTTAAGTTTAGGGTGTACTAGAGCCTGCGCTGCAACGTTAAGCGATGCAGAAGTACGGACTGGCACCAGGAGCGGGGAGACTGGCTGCTGCGCTTGCGTCCCGCTGGTATTTCTGGCATGCAGAGGCCGAGCAGTGTCTGATGGGCCAAACGTAAGTCCTCAGAGGTTGCCGCGTTGTCCTCGCGTTCTGACATTCATTCTGTCTGTCACATGCCTCTCGAAGTGTGGCTTTCTAATTTTTTAATACGCTCTCAACACCAGAGAAGCAACTGAAAAGAAGTTAGTGTATGTTGAGACCTCTGCGTCTGGTTTCACGAGAGGTAAGGGCGACGAGGCTTGTGTTCAGACTTCCCCCGTGCTGAAGTGCCCAAGCCTGTTACTTCTTTACAGCAATATCTCAATGGCTTGGCGTCCTATAGATACCCTGCGAGAAGAGACTCCCTGACCCCGGGAGCCTGCAGTCCACATATAGAATCATAGAATCATTATGGTTGGAAAGGACCTCCAGGATCATCAAGTCCAACCTTCATCCCAGCATCTCTCTAGCCACTAGACCATGTCCTCAAGTGCCACATCTACTCGGTTTTTTTAACACCTCCAGGGATGGTGACTCCACCACCTCCCTGGGCAGCCTGTTCCAGTGCCCAACCACTCTCTCGGTAAAGAATTTATTCCTAATATCTAATCTAAACCTCCCCTGACACAACTTGAGGCCATTTCCTCTTGTTCTATCATTAGTAATTTGGGAGAAGAGACCAACACCAGCCTCGTTACCTCCTTTTAGGTAGTTGTAGAGAGCAATAAGATAAGGCAGGCAGAAGAGGAAGCACAAAGAGATGGAAAGACTTGCCCAAGCCACTTAGCACGTCACATGGCAGGACAGGGAATAGAAAGAGGTCTTTTGAATTCTCGCCACTGTTGTCACCACTGGTTCAGGATTCCTCCAGCTGGTTCTGTGCCAGCTTCTGTGGGTCCCTGGGCAGGGATTGGTGGCTTGGGCCTACCAACCAGCTGTAGAAAATGCTTTGGTGCCCTACCTTTTGGGTTAATTCTTATGCAGTGGCTGGAACAAGGATTTTCTTCTTGAGAGAAACATGCCATTGTGTTGTTTAGGTTTTTTTTTCTTTAATTGCATCGACTGCAGGGTGTAGCTGGAGTACTAGAAAACTTGGTGCTGGTGAAAAGGGCTGAGAGTCTGACAGGAGGTCTAGGGGCTATTTAAGGATGGCTGCTTTGAAGTTCTTCAAGTCCCTGTAATCTCGCAGGGCTCTTCAGAAACATTAAGGCTCAGAGTCAGAACTCCTTTTATATGTGCAATAGTTACATTACCTATTTGTGCTGGTTTTATGTAGGGGAGAATTGGAAATATGCTGCAGGACTCAGGGTCCATGGAGGAGATGTGACCAGATCTGTGGGCTGCAGGCAGCAGCCCTCCAATCTCTGAATTTCAATCTCTTCTTTACAGTGACCCCAGCACTTCTTTCCTTATTTATTCTACCTCTGCTCTTAGTCACATGGATTTCCAACTTCAATTTCATTTTTTACTTTTCCTGCCCACTCAGATGCCCCAAATGTCCCTAAACTTTATGCATGTTTCTGAAGCTGAATCTATATTCAACAGCTTAGATTCTAATTTAATAGCCTCGACATGTATTATTTTTACTAGCTTTTTCAGGAAAAAAAAAAAAAAGAGTTGATTGAGGAGCACCATCTTTTTCATGCAATGATTCTATTGAAATTCAAGTAAATTTTTAAAAAGCATTAAATGTTGACCAGACAAAGTTTTGGTAGGTTAACCTGTTAATATAGTTTCATCACTTAGCAAATGAAATACATCAAAATTTGTCAGACTTTCAGTGTGAAGCCTCAGATCGTAAGAAATTATGTCACTAGCTCAAACCAGGTTAGATTTATCTGAGATTTTAGTGAGGTTCTCGCAGCTTTTGTAATGTTTTAGGTGGATTGAGTCTCATTTGAAACTTTTGGTGGACCTGAAACCACGTGGAATAGGAGGGTTTTCAAGTGCTTTGTGTGATATGGAAATGGCAAATCATGCAAGAGTGGATGTAATACTTTTTTGTGTGACTTTCTCCACATAACTTTGAGTTTCACCTTGAGTTTCAGAGTTTGGTTAAACCTGGCCTGTGTAGGAGAACTCATGGATAAGGGAAGATCATTAACTCCCAACAGACAAACCAGACATGACTCTAGGTACTGCATTCCCACTTCTCATCCTTTTTCTTTGATATTGGATGAATTCATCGCTGTAACCTTTATTTTTGAAATTCTCTGTTATATCAACTGACCTTTTGCTGAACTCTTCCCATTTCCCTAAACCTGGTTTCCAATAAAGGCACCAAATGGTGCAGTATTCCAGGGCCTCTCACCAGGCTCTGTTCACCAGGAGGTGAGGAACGCTGCCTCATCTTGCTTTTTGCTTGTTTTACTCTCTTGGGATTGAATGGGTTTACGGCTTTCTCACCTTATTATTTCAATCATTCTCCATTATCCAGGGAGAGCTGGAGCTCAAGGATCTTTGAGAAACCCGTTAGCAGAATTGGGGGCTAAAGAAGAGGTACAACAACCCCCTTTTAAGCTGTATTGCTGTCAGGATAGTGCTTGGGTGAGGTTATTTGCTGTCATATGGCTCCTTGGGTGTGGAGGTGAAAGCTGGTGGGTGAGGCAGGCTAAAAGGAATCGTTGGTGGTGAAAGGGAATTTACATGATCTTCAACCACACTCCATCCTCTCTGTTGACTAACAGGGCATCAAATGAGGATAACAAACGTAATGTGGACACAGCAGCTTTCTTCCAAGGACCTCCAAACACCCCAAGGACATGGTAAGCATTGTCATGATGGTTCTGTATCATTGTAGAAAGAGGTGAAGTGATTTAACCACTGACTTGACGTGGAATTGGACAATGGCATACAAAGCAGTGAGGTTCAGATTAGAAGCTTTTGGTTGTCAAACTCTGCACTTGATAGAGCGCTCTTCTGGTAATGCCCAACTCATGGCACCTTTGCCCAACTTTGCTTTCCATGGATGTGCCCTACACTGTGAATTTGTGCTTTTCCTTACATTATTAGAATGATTCATTTGTGTTAGTACATACTTTTTACTCCACTGAAGACATTTTATTCATTTGTAAACTATTCTCCTACGTCATTGTATATGCCGTCCATCTAGCTGAGATATAACTGTTATTTTAAAGAGGTTTGCTAAATGAGCTCTGTGTAGTTCGTCTAAAGTGAAGTTATTGACTTGTCTCAAAAAGGTCTTAAGGTTTTATAGTTAGTGCTTAAGTCCCTAAAGCATCCTCTGTGGCTGAGCATCCCTTCTCCTATGGGTCATCTCCTTTGAATCGCTAATTTCAGTTGGTCTCAGAAAAAAAAGTGTTTGTCTTGACTCTGCTTTCTGCTATAACTGTGCACCTACCAAGGTCTCTTCTTCCTTTGAGTCTGTCTCCATGCTTAAATTCATTCTTCCTTTCTGTTTTCCAGCTTTTCTCTGCAAACTTCCTCTCACTCCATTTCTGCAAGAACTTTTCCTGCAAACCAGGTCCCTAAGAGGATTAGTGAAGGGGATACCAATTTATTTATACCCTCAGCATGGTAGCAGCCAAACATGATAAGTTACTGGATTGTTAAATGGCCTGTAGCACATGAAAGAAGCTTCAGTCTTCCAGTGAGGTGCAGAGTGGATAAGTGTCTACTTCACAACTGCTCTGACCTTACCCCCAGTTCCGGCATTTGGCTTTTCTTTTTCTTCTTAACCTGTTCACGTTGGTACTATGAACAGGCTTACTGAGGACTAAAAGGACTGCAGAGACTTGGCCCCTTTTTAAATACAACAACCATTTTCAGGCCTCTTCCAGTTGCATGTATTTCGCTCAAACAAAACCAGAACAAAGGGGAAACACAAAGAGTTGTGGAAACCTCCTCAAACTTTCTCTGTTTAAATTCCAAATTCCTGGTGGTCACATCACCAGGTGATGCTGCCATTTGTGTTTTCTGCTGTAGGGCCTGGCTTGAACGAAGCTAAGTTACAGACATGACTATGATCAAAAGAGAATGACACCTCCATTTTTTTTTGTGCCAGCCTGGGGGCCCTCAGGTTGTGGAATTCGAGTCTTTGAAAAACAAGGTTACTGGACTCTATTAAATGAAGTGTCCGGATGTTAGTGATGATTCATAACAGCAATTAAGAAAGGAAAGTGCTTTTCCGCTGAGGGTAATGTCTTGGTTTGAAGATGACCTCAAGTATGTGTGTGTAGATGCTGCAAATAGTGGTCAGTGGACAGTGACCACTGTGTTTAAGACTATGGATCTGTTTCCAGCGTAACACTTCCTTTCACATGGTTCCGATGATCAAAACCATTTTTTGGTAGTTGAATCTTTCTTATTTAGTTTCAATTTCAAAATAGTTCCCATCTCTTCCTTTTTCTTGAGTTTGCGAGAAAAACCTACCGAGGATTTAATATTTTCCATGGGAGGAAAGTGGGTTTTGCAACATAGATATTGGAGATGACAAGAGAATTGAAATCCATCAAACATGACTTTTTTTTTTTTTTTTTTTTTTTCCCCACCCCCAGTGCTACTCTTGCATTTCAGCCCTGACCTTCCACAGACACAAAACGCCTCATTTGTACAGCTTTCAAAGCGATTTTCAATAAGCAAGACCGAACTCGGTGAAAACACAATTAGGGTTATTGTTGTACACAAAGATCCATCAGCCTGGCCGCGTTACCTAAGCAAGAAGTAGACCCCGAGGCACGTTCTACAAGCTTCTTCCTACACGGCTTTTCAAGTCGCCTCAACCAACCTGTTAGCTGGTAGTGATGGCTGGTAGGCTCTGCTGCTCCCACTCTGGAGCAGACATTTCCAGCCTTACCATCTTCTCCAGGTGGACACCTCTCACTCCTCTTGGGCCCTGTGCAGATTCCAAAGTCGGGCCTTCGATTTGCTTTGCCCTTGGTTAGCGCACGCCTGTGTGCTAAGGGAAGCAAAATAGTTTACTGATTTATCATGGATCATTAGGTGGAGTAACTATTCTTAAAACATCACCGGTATGGATACAATAATTAGAGATGTGCTTTTGTTAACATTGCCAGCCTCTACCCTCTTGTACAGTACCCTTGGGTACTAAATAATTACCCGCTTTGTGTGGTTATCTAGCTCACTAATTACCCACAAAAATTGGGGTCAGGTGTTAACTGCTTGAAATAAGTATCCTCCGAAGCCTTGGTTAAATTGTATAAAGGAATTATGTGTTTGCAACAAAACTTTCAAAAAAAAAAAAAAAAAAGAAAAAATCGAACATGTTTTTGGAAGGGAGAGAATGGCTGTAGGTTGCTCTGTGTGGTGACAGAATCTTGCACGCTGCTGCGATGGTGAGGGAATCTGCAGGGGGAGTGAAAGGATGGTTGGCAGATACAGTCTCTCTAATCCAGTCTACTTTTCCCAAAGATTAGATCCTTCAGCGCACGGGGTTTGATTCTTCCCCTATCTAGGCTGATGTCAATCAGGATTATGTCGGTATAAATAAGAAAATTTGTATCCATGGATTCCTGGGCTGGCTTCACTGCATAATCCCACCTCTTCTATCACCCGGGGACTTCGGCATTGCACCCAATAATTTAATTATGTGCTGTCTATTTATTTCCAGACGCTTATTTCAGTTGTTTCAAACTCTGTATGCATGCAGAATTTAATTCTAAGGTTGCTGTTCATAAAATGCAGCTTGCTTTGAGTAATAATTTAATTCCTGTGTTCAGGGAGTTACCCCAGTGAGTCAAAGATTTCGAGATAGCCCCACCCTCCCCAACTTCCTGAACACTTACGCTGCAGTCACTTTCTCTTTGCCAGACCCACACAAGATGTCTAACTAGCCCAAATCCCAAGAGGCGGCTTCTCCTGCCTCCCCTGTTTTAGCCCCAGAAAACGAGGAAATAAAGCCACATGAGCCCTAAAGCCCCTGAAATACCCGGCACATGTAACAGAGGGATATTTAACAGCCCGGCTTCCTAACCTGGCTCCTTGCATAGGTGCTCTCTGTCTTCCACGCAAAGGGAACAGATCTCAGTGGAAGCTGAGAAGGTGTTTCTGAAAATCCCACTGTGCACCCATCAGGGTCTTTGGATACCCTGGTCCCTTTAAGTCCTAAGCATCCGTGCCGTGCATAGGGTGACAAAGAAACTGCCTTTATTTCTGTCTTCTGCGTTAGGTGCCTTTTCTCCTCTATAGTGAGTACCACCTCCTGTTCCCACCAGCACCTTTCGAGCCAGGTACTGGGCACCAACAGCCCCGCTTCCCAGCCCCATTGCTCAGGCAAATGTGGGGGGCTCAGGTAAGGCCCCCCCGCCCCATGGCGAGGGGTGTGCTGTGTCTTGGGGGGCATACCTGGCTGTGCATTGTGCAGCACATCTCTGGAAAACGCAGGGATCAGCCTCATAAAGCACAATGCAGATTTAGTCGTCATCTTTGTCTCCCCGCTCCGCTCCCTGCTGATGTTAACTGTCTGTATTATTATTTATTGTTATCAAGGGATTTGGTTTGATCAATGAAGTGTACATGCGTCTGACGGACATTCGGAGAGGAAATGCTTGGAGAATGAGTAACATGTCTGCAGTGGAGGGTGTGTGTGAGGGAGGGAGAGGGAGCATCGGTGCTAGAAGCATTGACTGATGAGTTCATTTTAAAATCCAAGGGCATATCGCTGGTAAATTAGCACATATTGCAAATATAG
>VZZY01023984.1:0-13464 GCA_013400335.1 Eurystomus gularis | reverse complement strand
GGACAAGGAGTAATGGTTTTAAGCTAGGAAAAGATAGATTTAGGTTGGGTATTAGAAAAAAGTTCTTTAACATGAGGGTGATAGATCACTGGAACGGGCTGCCCAGAGAGGTGGTGGAGGCCCCGTCACTGGAGTCATTCAGGGTTAGGCTTCATGAGGCTCTGAGCAACCTGACCTAGGTAGATGTCCCTACTTGTGTAGGGAGGTTGGACTAGATGACCTCTAGAGGTCTCTTCCAGCCTGAAACATTCTATGATTCTATGAATTCCAGGTAGCTCTTCCGCTCACCTTGGCTGGATTTGATGATCTTCAAGGTCTTTTCTAATCATAGCAATTCTATGATTCAAACTCCAAGGACTTCAGGAGAACCAAAAATTCATTTCATGTTATTTAGAGTGCGACACAATTGTCCATGATTTATACAAGATGTTTCTTTCTAGTCAGGATCCATACTGAAGAGCTGCTTTCCTTGCTGCAAGTAATGGCAATTATTCTCCTTGCAGGTTCATAGCTGTCCTACGGTGATCTTCAGATTTGCTAAGGCACAACAACACCTATTTGAAGAGAAGCTACCAAAGTATTTGGAAAAAATGCTGTCACTCAGTTTATAAAACTAGTGTGGGGGTAGTGACAGGGGAAAAAATAATCTACTTTCTTCCCTAAACACTTCCAGAGCCCTATGGCTGTTGTGCAAATGAGGAGCCTGTTCCTTCAAACTTGCGAAGCTATTGCTGTGGTCTAATCACAACCATCTAGTACTGTGGCACTATTTGGACATTTTTCTTCACATATGGAAGTTGAAACAGGGTGGCATGTCAGCAGATGAACAAAATTCAAGCAAAACCAAATTCAGCCTTTGCCAGACTAGGAAATTTCTACATTCTAGGTGTGAATTTGCCTCATCAGACTCATTCAAGACAAATTCTCTCTTAAAATATTTTTTCTGCTTTTCTGTTAGAGAAAAAAATAATTAAAAATAAACAAAATAGTAGCACCTCACTTAAACCTATCAGATGCATTTTTCTTTGTTTTTGTTACTCTGCTCTGTTGCTCAGTTTAGGGGATAGAAATGTAGGTAATTTAACATACATGGGAGATTAGGTGAAAAGTTTCACAAGTCCACAGTGAAACTGCTAGCTCCTGCTTGTATTATGTATTCAGCTTTGTGGGAAAGTATGCTAAATGAAATAGTACTTTCCAATTGTTTCAGTTTCCTGTAATATATGGGAAAAAAAGTGACAACAACAACAAAAAGCAAACCCAAGATGTGCTTCCTTTCTGCTGGACCAGTTTTTGCATATTTTGAACTTGTAGCTTTTTTCCTAGCCTTTCTCTGTTAAGCAACAGAGCTTCTGTGATTTGAAAAGATAGTGCTAAAAGGGAGATGGTCGTCATTTTTGTGTGCATGTGTGTTATTTCATTAACATATATGTAAAGAAACCCCACCAGTAGTTGAATTTAATAAGTAGGACCTTTTTTTCCTGTGAATACTTAGCTGCATTAATGCATTTTGCCTATATTGCTTTCCATTTACATTTGCTTTCAGTGAACCATCTAGGAATTAAGTTTTACTAACATGAATATTCATTCTTTCTGATACCTCTAGTGGCATTGGATCAAGCCCAGAGTATAGCTGCAAGCGTACGTACATGAATATTTACAGGTGCCAAATTTTATATCCACATTTGCAAATGCTGCATTAGAAGTGGTTCCTCCCATTTCCAGTCACAAACATGACAGTGCCATACGTCTCTTTCCACCTATCACAACAGCTCCAGTTTGAAATGATGATTATTCATGGAAGACTGTGCATGATCAAAACAGAGTTAAAAAGATTTGCCAAAACAAAATACACTGAATATTTGTGAATAACAAATTCCAGGAAATTACAGTCTGAGAGCAGGCTTTCCACAGGCTTAAAAGGAACATAAAATAATTTGTCAGCTCTCCTCAGTATCCACTGCATCAAATGTCTTACTGCAAAACAGTTCACAAAATCCAGCATAATCTTTAAAGTGCATCAAACTTCTGACATTACATCTGTAAAGGCAATAAGCAGTGTGAAACTCAGACATGGCATTACCCCCATTGCTCTGTCTCTGCTGCCCATCATTCACAAAGGATATGCAGTATTTCTGAGTACAGTGTATCCATATGACAGCCTGAGATAATGCCACCAAGGAAGGCTGGAGCTGAGCTGAGTTAGCTTCATGACTGATAGAGCAGACTACACACAAAAAAAAGAATATACACAGCCACAGAGGCACTAAAAGTAGCATAGGACTGGAGGAGAAGTTACTTTTTGTCTTCCCTCTCACTTTCTATTGGCAAATGTGTTGATTTTGAAGATATTTGGTACCCAGGAGATTGCCAGTCTTACAAGCTTGATCTGTCTCCTGTGTCTTGTAATTTTACTGCAGTGCTCCCAGTGAAGGAATTCCACTGAGTGTCTCAGATTGATGGATAAACAATTACAACGTTATAATAAACCTTTATAATTAAAGCATTAAATTACAAATAGAGAAAAAAAGAAAATTATGAAATGAGACTTTTCACCTCTCTCACAGAGGTGAAAAGGAAAGAATTGGCTTTCTGTTACAAAACAGTCCCCAAACCTTCAGAACTCACACTTTCCCTATTTCATAAGCAGCTGTCATACTTGCAGGGAAAGAAGCAATTCAGCACTGCTTTTCTGCTCCTGGAAAGTCAGCAGAGGCCTGACTCTTCCCTGGTTTAAAGTGGTTTTATATCCATGGATATTAGTAGACTTTTCCATCTGAACACAATCCTGATTGCAGAGTTAATCCGTCATTTAGCATTGGCATCTGGATTCATATGTTGGAGTTGGAATTTCTGCTATGGCACTGAGACTCGGCTTCATGCTTTCAGGCAAGTCACTTAAACTTGATGTTTCAATTTATCCTTCTACAAAATAAGTGTAAGTAATACTGTTATTACTGGAGTGTTTTGAGGTCAAATTCTGCTCTTGTTTTGGCAGAACTAGGAACAACACTTCTGCAGTTGATGGCATTAGGCTAAAATAAAATTGCTGAAAACGTCTTTGTAAAGTGCTTTACAGACTACATACAGTGCAAAACAATGAACTGCAACCAACTCAGAGATAAAGGAGGCAGACCAGCTGGCACAAGGAGCTAAGCTCTGTCATACAGAGGGTCAAAAAATGGTTAATAGGTAAGTAACATCTTTCTAACTACTGTGTAGGAGACAGATAGAGTCTTGGTGTTAAGATTATATTGGATATCTTTGCACATTAAACAGCAATGATTTTGACTCAGAAGGATATTATTTTCCCTTTGGAACCACTGCATTCAGTTTGGTTCTGCCACATCTAAGACTAAGACCTTTATTTTGTTCAAAAAATGAGGGTTTAGATGCTGCCAGCACAATCAATACCTAGGAATACTGAAAAATCCTGTGGCAGTTCCACTCATCACCTGGTCCTCTTATCACAGGCTGGCATGACACGTGCACCCCCTGCATCTCTCTCCCAGTGCCCCACCAGGTCCTTTGGTCACCCCTTGTGACCCTTTGGCCACCCAGAGCCAGTTCACTCCCCACTTTCTCTCCTTCTACTCGTTCCTCACCTTGCTGCTGCTCATCACAACTCTGATCTCTCACTTCCCCCCTCCCATTGCACATGCACATATTAAAACATCCACAGTGTTTACAGCTGTGAACCAGGAAAAAAAAGGGCATGACAATTCTGTCCACTATATTTTTTACCATTGCAGCTTTCAGTGCTTATGCTCAGTTTGCCTCAGGCAGTACTCTCTGAGATATTAGTTGTGATTAAAGAAAAGAACAAAGTAATACTAAAACATTGGGGAAAAGAACAAACATAAATCACATATTAAGACTTTTGGGAGCACACAGAAAGCAAATTGCATGTAAAGCTGAGCTTAACAATCAGATGCTTGAAAAACCATCCATAATTAAACAAAATACTCTATGTTTTTATTGCAATTATTGTCAATTAATCTAAGAGAGGCTTATGTTTCATTTCATGTGGACACACATCTATAAACATGCATGCACCTTTCTTAAAGCAGCTTCTTTGCTTTAACCTTCATTTGTTCTTCACAGCTGGAATAAATGGTTAATCTCTCAGGGGATCATGCATGTTATTTGTTATTGATTTTATAGCTCAATAACATACTAGGGCTATGAATAGGTTGATATCAGATTAGGAAACAGCCACTAAGAAGTAGACACCAGCTGTGCACTTGTGATAAATTATATTTTTTCCCTGTGGATTTTAGAACTAGTTATAGTTAGTTTACAGGATTTAGCACCATATCGTCTGCGTGCTAGTGTGGTAACAACTCAAAACACAAACACCCCATTCAGTGAAATGAAGCTGAACACTCTCCTGTAGCTGGAGACTTTTCTTTTAGAATATTGTATTGTAATAATGGATTTGGAAATCATGAAAGGCATTTGGGTTAGGATTTAAGACAGACACTGAGTCTGTATGAAACAGCAAATGGTAAATGCAGTAACATTAATATGCAGAGAACTTGAAAACAATGCATTCTAAATACATCGCTCTTTTGAAAAAAAATGGCTTTATTGCTTTTAGAGCTGTTAAAAAGAAACCTTCCTGAGGCTTGTACAGAAAAGAAAATCTCAAACTATGTATTGCATTCAAAAGATCAGTGTTACAGTGCTATGCTTACCAGTGAAACCTTTCCAAGCATTATTTGAATGTAACTGAAGTTATTGCACTTTTTTTAGAATAAAGGATAAATTTTTCTTAGACAAAAAAATGTAATTATAAAAAATAATTAATGGAAATCACTTTGTTTATCAGAATAAGAGACCTAGAAACATTATGAGTAAAGTATATTTCACTCAGAGGTTTTCACTTGCTCTGTTATTTCCCAGTATTGACTATTACGTTATATACTCAAACATAAGACAGTCTTTGTCTAAAAAAACCCACGTGTATGCATTCTCCTCACCAGCATTATAGACCCCCGTTGTATGATACAATCACAAAATCTAAATATGGAAAGATTTCATAATTCATCCTGTGTGTTATTCCTCTGCCACAACAAAATTGTTACCTGATGTACATCCAGAGGTGGTGCTCCCAGTGTGATGAGAATACTTTCCCTGAAAATTGTCCAGGCCACTTATATGCTTACTGTTTAGGCTAAGCTAAAGTATCCTCCTGAACTGGCAGCATACAGTAGAAACCTTATTTCTAGTCTCTTCTACCCGGGATAGAAGTTTCCTGAATTGAATTATCTGAGCATAAAATTGATGACAAAACTCATAGACTAATGAACGGGTACGTCAACATTGGTGTAGTTCTAACATTATTGAAAGGTAAATGTGAAGACTGGATTTTGCCATAGGTTCCTATATAAGTTTAAATGAGAGGGAAATGTAGCCAAAAAGCTTTTATGAGAATATACTGTAAGAAAACTGAAGTTTAAGTTTAAATAGGTGTGAAGATCCCAAATCTCAATTTCCTACTGAGATTAAACTGTGATTTATTTATAAAGTAACATGACATAAATACATATTTCAGGGCTGGACAGTATTTCACTCACTTTTGGATTTAATATGAAGTGTTCACAATACCCTACAAATTAAAAAGTTGCCAAACTACAGTTAATATTCAAGAGTCAACAGATACTCTTGGAGATGAGTGAATATTTTTTTTGAAATGAGTAATTTATTCAAAACTATGAAATTCATCAACTAAATTACGTGACTAATACTTCTATAAATTATGAACTGACTATGCTGGGTGAATAATACATTTATAATTAATATGAAAAATATAATTAAATTCTTCAAATTGATTACTCTAAGAATACGAGAAACCATAATTATTCTCTATACTGTACTCAAAGAAGAGAATGCCTGAGTAGTCTGTATGCTTTTCAAGTCTTACAATTTTTCAGTGCAATGTATAGGATGTATCTTCATAATTATAGATTATTGAGGTGATAATTGTCATGATTTAACAAAATAGCATATGTTTTAATAGAAATATGCCAGTGTTGGGATGTGTAACACCGTCTGGTTGGCAAAGACTGGCTCTGTCTCTGAACAAATTGAGCAAGTGTCAAGCGTTAAGGCTGAGCCAGCCACTAGACAAATGACAGATGCTGTCTATTAACATCTCTCCCTTCCCAAAGGGGAGGAGAAAGGGAATAAGGGAGAGAGACTTATGAATTGGAAAAGTAAACTAAAAGCAGCTTTAATGAAAATAATAACAATAAAATTAAATGTATACAAATATATTCAAAACCAATATCCAACACCTGTGATGATAATTACCTGACCATCACCACTGATGCTGTGGAGCAGGCACTCGGGAAGTCCCAAACCAGACTCAGCAATAGATAGGAATTGGATTCAGGATCTGGATTCTGGAACCGGATTCAGGAACACATGGATCGGGATCACAGGCAGAAAGAACAGAGTCCTCCTTGGACACTGGCCACTGAAAAAAGAGAGCTTGACCCTCATGATCCCTCAACTTTATACTCAATATGCCGTGTATTAGATGGCATACCTTGCTGACCAGTTTAGGGTCACCTGTCCTGTCTGCTGCTCCTTACAGGTGTGGCCTTTTACCTTCTGCTCCCCACAATGTGGTACAGAAGATTTAGCAGTGACCTTGGTCTGCACAGGAGCAAATGTAAGCAAAAGCCTTTCTGCAAACCAGTCCTTGGTAGTAACTCTAAACATGGAGCGTTATCACTGCTAGAAGCACCTGTGAAAATATGTCATTAATTTTAGAACATGCAGTTAGTTAGCAGAGACTGAGCTGAAAAGTAAAATGACTGAACAGAATTAGTTCTGTTCTAGCTCAAACCAGGACAACAAGGAATGCCCGCCAAAGGGAATTTTTCACAAGCAGTCAAGTGCTGGGGCTGTGTAAACAGCATTTGCTAATTCTGACCATAGGTTACTTTTAAACACTATCTTGTATGGTGCCTACATCAAGAAATGAGCATGGCTCAAGTATGTGCAGTAACTCAGACGCCCACCCACTCTCAGTGTTGGTGCCCAGGTGCCACTTAGACATAGCTGGGGGCTCTGTCCTCGAGCACTGCTGTGGTAGAAAGCTCAAGTTTTAGTACCCCACTTTGCAAGGACCTCTGGCATGCTACTGCATCAAGCCACACTGCATCCAGCTGTCCAGGAAGAAGGAAAATGTGCACATCAAGGGGCTTGATGTTTCTAGGTCTACTCCGGCGCTCACTCATCATTTATCAGTGCAGACCAGTCTTAGTGCCCAAATGTGTGTTCATATAGCTGCAGTTTGAACAGCCCATATAGCTGTACTTGCACTCACAATGTTTGTCACTGCCATGAAGATATTACAATGGCAACACTTTTTCCTTCTGGAATGAGGACCATCTGGGAAGAGGTGGATGTTGTCTGTAGGGTATTGAGTCCCTTCTTTCTCATAGTGGCAACTTTGCACTGAGCACAGTTTATGAGGAGCAGCAGGGAAATCAACCTTGCAGACTAAGAATGGAAAACATTGCAGGGCTCTACTCAAGATCTTTCCTCACCTGTAGTTACACTTGTCAAAATTTCATATAAGACAATGTAGTTATTTCTTGATGGACTCTGGCATTCATAATAAAAATACACTTGTATTGTCCATAGACACGTAGTGTAAGGTTATGCGCAGTGTTGTCAGTCAGAATGATGTCAGCGAGAGTTACGGCTATGGACAGAGGTCAGTGCTATGTGTGGGCCATAACATAGCTCTAATGAGGATTGCTGTTGAAGACGTCACTTCTTGGGTGTCTAAAACACTCTATGTTTTAACAGTTTTCTCAGCCCTCATTCCGTGATTGATGAGGGGAGTAATTCATAATGCATTAACTATAAGCAAAGTCAGTACATTCATTACACCATTACAAATGGAAAATGCCAATTAACCACAAAACATACCCCATCCTTCTGTATACTATTGCTATTTTGAAATCATGTTAAGTTTATAAGATTATTTGAGGGAAGGAGGAAATCCTACATATATTTATCTCCACACATTTTGCTTTGACCAGAAATAGTTTTGCTTTCAAATGTAAAATATTTTTAAACATTCTGACACAAAAAAAATCCAACTCAGAAAAAATCCAACACTTTAACAATCTACTTCTCCACTTTCATAGCCAACCACACCTAGACATCTATCCCCCACCATCACATACTGAGTGTTCAGGTTATCAAATAAGTTACCTGAAAGTTTAAAGTTTCTTTAAATGATATTTCAAACATCTTGCTAGTCCATGGTCTCATCTGGCTGGTTAATGAGCAAACAAAAACTGCCCCGAAAGTAACTGTCCCTGACTGTAAAGACAGACCCTAAATTATTTATCCCCTATTAGTGGATCCATTACACTGTAATTTCCAATCACTGTCTTCTCAGACTCTCATACCTGTCCTAGATCTGTCTTTATCCTTTAAAATTCTCCCTTTAGCCCCAGTCTCAGCAATAAACTCCCAGCTCTTCCTGTGCTATACCAGAGGTAAATTTTTTCAGTTTGCGAAGGATTCCAATTATGTGGAATAACTAATAAGATACCCATTTAATCTGATTAAATACAGCCATTTTTATTCTCTGCACTCCTTTCCATTTTCAGGAATCAAACATGCTAGCTAGAGAGAGTACATGTTTCTGGGAGCATAGCTGTGCTTCTTTTTCAGTAACCTTCAGTATATTACTGCTGGGTAGGAGTCTTTGGAAATTACGAAGTTGCTCTCCAAAGGGACAACTACTTCTAGAAAAGCAACCACTGATGTTTACGAACTATTTTCTGTAACCAGCTTGTTACTTCCTTCCCATCTCCTAGCCTGAGGTACAATTCTGTCCATAGGCTTGAAAATAACAATTGCATCCTAATTCTGCTAGGCATTGAGCATCCCTCCCAAAATACTGAGTCTCCTGTAGTGATAATGACATCAGCTTCCCACAGGACTGAGGCACAGCTTCTTCCACTGGGGATTTCAAGTCCTGTTTATTCCTACGGATTTTCATGCCCTATCAATGCTTGAAGGTGACACAGGAGAAAACACGATGACAACAGGGCATGACAAATCTCAGGGAAGATTTGAATGTAAATACGCTCCCATTAAATGTAAGTATTATTGGAATAACCTGAAGAAACCACAAAATTGGCTAGCAATGGCATGACATCATTATCACACTGTAATATCTTCAAGGAGAAATTGCACAATGTCTTTTATAAGATTTATTACATTTCTGAAATGAAATAATATATTAGACCTCTAAAATTTTTTATTTAAATTCTATCAGTAACTCCCTACATTCCTTCTCCCCACCCAATGAATTAGCCATTATCATATTTTTGTCTGAGATAAAAATGAATGATTTGCTTTTGATTTAAAAAAAAAAAAAAAAGAAAGAAAGAAAGAAAAAGAAACCTTCTGCATAACTTTGAACTATGAATCAGCCTTGGAGCTCTCATTAAAAACTCCCTAACTTTTAATTGCAGAACACAGTTTCTTCTGTCTCCAGACTGCAGAGTGACATTCCTGGCAATTACTCAAAGGCAAAAATGATGAAAAAAAGGAAACATTATTATTATTATTATCATAACTTAAGATGCAGGTGTAGTGTAAGCACAGTCATCCAAGTTAGAAGTTGCAACTTTCTGAACTTTGCTCCAACACTGAATCCCTCTGCTGGCTTTTGGCAAATGACATACATTCCTCACCCCATTTCACCAGGAGGAAGTTTCTAGTAAACACTTACTGTGCTGGAGTATTATATTTGAAAGTAGTTCCATAGCTTTGAATTTGTATTTGTAGGAGCAAATGCTGTAATATAATGCAAGGCAATTTGAAGATAAGAAATCATCAGTTACTGGAGCAACTTTCTTTATAGCTCTTTGCCCAAGACTACTCTTTCTGGTATAGCAGGCAACAGTAACATTGGTAAGGTTCTCAAATATAAAGCCAAAGTAAATTTTAAGAAACTCCTTTACTATTGTTTCTTTGCACTTACTTCATTCAACAAATTGAACACAACATAGACAATGTGAAGGTTCAGGTAGACATCTGTGCTTATGCAAAATTCCATCACCATTACTGGATTGTTGTGCTGCTGCTGGGGAACTTGATGGCAATCCAGAGAAGAAAATCTGAAAAACAAGAAGGCAGCAAACAACTTGGAAAGTTAGAGAATGAGGCAATGTGTGAGAAAAAATCTCTGAATGAGTCATAAAATGCTCTACAGAGCAGAACTTTCACGTCTATCTTTGAAGAAAATATTTCTGCATTTCTACTCATGATGTATTTGATTCATTCTAATATACTTATGGTTCAATCAGAGATGCATATATGCTGCCATATTCACAGACAATGCCATCCAAACTAACTTAAAGAGATTTGAGAGCACAGAGATACAGAGTGAAATGGAGTTTGGAATGCAATGGCTGTAGATATAAGGCACCATAGCCACTGAATCCCTCCATGGCTCTGCTTTTGTAGGGTACTTTTGGAGATTAGGGTAAGCTCAGCTATGGAGACGTTCCCTTTTTATGCTGACAAAAATTTGAGAGTGATTTCTTTCTAATGACACTAATAAGCCCGGGGATTCTGGTGCTATAGAAAAGGTGAGTAAGCTCGCTGGTTAGGCAAGCCACTCCAAAAGAAGTGGAAAGATGATAAAAGCAGAGGACTCTGGAGCTCAGAAAAAGGACTAGAGGCCACCATGTGCTCTAAGAGCAGACATTCAAAGAAGTATGTTTTTATTTCCTCTCTGGAATTCTCTACACCCTCTCCTTAAGAATGACACATGTAGAAATAGAAAACAAAATGTCCAAGCACTGGATTCACTAAGGCGTATAGTGTAACCAGGTTAGCATTGGTTAAAACTGAGCAGAAGGCTATCCAGAAAGACAGAGCTTAATGTGGAGATTTTGATTTAATTTGTGGGCTGCACATCCCCACCAAAATGGCACTTTTCCAAATGACCAAGTAGGGTTGATTTTACCTTCTCTAGAACAAGCAAATTTCCCTGTATTGCACAGTGGAAGTCATTGCCACTTCTGGGAATGACACCTTCAGGCAGCAGGTTAATGTTTCTGTGCTGACCGTGCAATCGGCAGAAAGAAAAAGACAACTCCATCCTCGAAGGAGTTACAACACCAAATTGGCACTTCTGCCCTGAGCTCCTCTCTGGAGGAACCCATTTTTCTCCATTAGCAATACAGGGGGCCCAGGGAAACAAACCTCTTACCTGATACAGCTCCAAGACCTAGTTAGAAGGTAAACAATGTGAATATATGCTCTCTCTCCTCCTTCTGCTCCCTCCACATTCTTCATTATCAGTGTGTTGCAACATCAAGCCAGGTTACAGGACTCAGAAAAAGCTACACTAATGTGAGGGCAGCAAAGATTCTCTGTACTCAAATCCACATTTTTAAGATTAAATTCAGCTTTCTAGGATTTAAACCTTCATGTTTCAGGGCATAATCTAGCTATATAGTGGTCACTAAGAGGGAACATTTCCTGGGTCAATGTATGGCATGAGTCTTCTGCAAGGTTACTTTTGCTTTCCTCCAAAGTTGGTATTAGCGTACCCAAGAGACAATTAATAGGTGACTCTGTTTGTTAGGTTACGATAAACATGCATACAAAACCACATATTTTCCTCTGCTTATGGCAGTGATCGAAGTGTACTCAAATAACAGCATTGCTTAGCTTTGACCTAGCCAGGTATCAAATGAACTGTACATTTGTCAACAACTGCTTCCTTGCAAACATCACGCAGTCAGACTCCAACACTGCAAGCACCTATGTATATGCTAAAGTTTACTCATTCATTTCACTGACCAAAAAGGGCTTACTTGGACTGTAAGGTTAAGAGGCCTGGAGTCCATGGAGGTAGCCTGGCATTGCCACAAGCAAGCCATATCTCATATGCAACAGAGTTATATCAAATCTTGTCTCAGTATGTAGGGGGAATAAAGAATTTGTTGTGTGCTTTACTCCGTCACTCTGATATCATAGTCTTATGAAATAATAAAAGTGAAGTCATTAGGGAAGTCACAGAGGAGGCTCTGATGACTAACTCCAGAGTCTCCCTAGGGTTCTCATTTGTCATGGGACTCATTCATAGCTAAATGGATGGGAAAGTAGCACATGTGCTCTTGCTTCTTTAAAATGCACTTGTCACAGAAAAAAAGTAAGAGATTTTCAGCTTATGAGAGTAGAGGCAACCTTTTAGGAGTCCATTTATTTATTTATGTTTTTTTCTCTCTCTCTGTTAAGGAAATATTACAATAATACAAGGAAATAACAATTTTCTTCATCATTGCTGATACTGAGTGCTTTTCATCCAGTGATCTCAAATGTGTTTCACCCTGGAGATGGCACATATTATTAAAAATATATAAATTTAAAATAAAATAAAATTAGCTTAAACCATGTAGTTTTCAATTTTATCCACTTCCCTTTGTGAGTTTCCATGAAATGTTAAAACCATACCTATATTAAAATGGGCTCTTTGCATCAAAGAATACCAATAATTAAGAAGAAAAACATTTCAGATTTTTATTTAATAAAGAAAAACTCTGCATGAAATAATAGCAATGTAAAATTTTTGATTGTATGTAAAGTTTTTGAATTATGAAAGCAAAGACCTTTCCTTCCCAGTGCAAAATATTTTTTCCAGGTAGATGGGCCTAGGAAGTGACTGGGGAAGTGGACAAAAACACAGATGGAAAGTTGGCTGGATCATTCAGCTCAAAGTATGATACAAAGCAGTACGAACTCCAACTGGCAGTAGCTTACTAGTAATGTTCTTCTGGGATTAACACAAGCCCCAGTATTGTTCAGGGTGTTTATTGGATGGTGGAACAAAGTACACTTCCAGTAAGTTTTGGTACAATATAAAACTGAACAATCACTGAAGCACAGAGTTGCTATTCAAAAGGATATAGGCAGGCTGGAAAAAGGGGCTGATAGGAACCTCATGAAGATGACCAAAAGTAAATGCCAAGGTCTTCTGTCGGGGAGATATAACGCCATGCATCAGTACAGGCAGAGTTCCAACCAGCTGAAAAGGAACACTGCAACAAAGGACCCAGGGGTACTGGGCTGCTGTGTCCAGTTTTGAGCTCCTCAGTACAAGACAGACACTTGCCCACAGACTTGGGGCAAGTCCAGCAGGGTCCACCAATGTAGTCGGAGGCTGGAGCCCACAGTGTGCAAAGAGAGGCTAGGGGATCTGGATTTGTCCAGCCTGAAAAAAGGAAGGTTGGGGAGATGCCTTATGGCTGTGTAAAAAAATGCTACAAGCTGGGGTAGAGAAAATTAAGCCAGGCTCTTCTCAGAGGTGCACAGAGGAAGGATCATAGAATTACAGAATCACAGAATGGTATGGAAGGGTTGTAAGGGCCCTGTAGTCATCATCTGAGAAGCTCAACATGAGCAGGC
>VZZY01023983.1:13207-40281 GCA_013400335.1 Eurystomus gularis | reverse complement strand
GGAACACTTCTCCTGTGAGGACAAGATGAGCGAGTTGTGGCAGTTCATCCTGGAGAAGAGAAGACTCCAGGGAGACCTCATTGTGGCCTTCCAGTCTCTGAAGGGGACCTGCAAGAAAGCTGGGGAAGGACTTTTACAAAGATTTGTGGTGATAGGACAAGGGGCAATGGCTTTAAACTGGAAGAGGGTAGATTTACATCAGATGTAAGAAAGTTCTTCACTGTGATGGTGGTGAGACACGGCAACAGGTTGGCCTGGAAAGTTGTGAATGCTCCATCACTGTATATGTTCAAGACTAGGTTGCATGGAGCCTTGCACAAGCTGGTCTAGTAGAAGTATCCTTGCCCATGGCAGAGGGGTTGGAACTAGATGGTCTTTAAGATCCCTTCCAACATAAACCATTCTGTGATTCTTCGACTCTCTGATTCTGTATAAAGATTTTCTCCTGAGATGTTTTCTTATGAAAGCACAGTACTCAACATTGTTGGAAACTAGAAGTTCCATTCTGTGGATAGTTCAGATACTACAAAGATGTTTATTCTGATTTAAATTGGAACACAAAGTAAAGCTTTCCAGTGAAGCAAAACATTCCAAACGTTAAAACTTATGAGTCATGGAGCATTTGGTGTTTAGAATGTCAGATTATGATGATGATTATGATGAACAATGAAGTTTCAAGAGGATAAAAGCCATTCATATTAATTGTTCAGTTGAATTAAATTATATGCTATGGGTTTTTTGCAATATAAAGGTAATACAAGCATTAATCAATAATCCGCTTGAAATACTTATGTTCTCAGGCATATATTTTCCTTTGAAACAGCAATATTATTGTGATATGATTAGATTGAAAATATACTTGAAAAATACTTGAGGGAAGAGATGCCATCCAGAGGGACCTTGATAGGCTTGAGAAATGGGCCAGTGCAAACTGCATGAGCTTCAAAAAGTCAAAATGCAAGGTCCTTTACCTGGGTCGGGCCAACCCAAGGCACAAATACAAACTGGGTACAGAGTGGGTTGAGAGTAGCCCTGAAGAGAAGGATTTGGGGGTGTTGATAGGTGAGAAGCTCAACATGAGCCGGCAGTGCGCTTGTGCAGAAGGTCCAGAAGGCCAGCCGCATCCTGGGATGTATCAAGAGAAGCATAGCCAGCAGGTCAAGAGAGGTGATTCTCCCCCTTTACTCTGCTCTTGTGAGACCCCACCTTGAATACNAGACTTTGGGGGGACCTAATAGCTGCCTTCCAATACCTGAAGGGAACCTACAGGAAGGCTGGGGAGGGACTTTTTACAAGAGCGTCCACTGATAGGACAAGGGGTAATGGGTTTAAGTTGAAGGAGAATAGATTTAGATTAGATCTTAGGAAGAAATTCTTCAGTACGAGGGTGGCAAGACTTTGGAATAAATTGCCCAGAGATGTTGTGGCTGCCCCCTCCCTGGAGGTGTTCAAGGCCAGGTTGGACAGAGCCTTGAGTAGCCTGATCTAGTTGAGAGGTGTCCCTGCCCATGACAGGGAGGTTGGATTAAATGATCTCTAAGGTCCCTTCCAACCTAGGCCATTCTATGATTCTATGATTCTATGATTAATCTGCATGTTCCAATGCAATGTTTCATTTTTAATAAAATGGCACTTTACTATGGGCAGAAACCCCTTCACTGAATTTCTGATCACCTGTACATAACAGAAAGCAGCTGGAGCATTCACTAGCATGTATGGCCTGCTGCAGATGCTGCCAAAAAGAGCAAGGCTCCAAAGCAGGGCACTTAATGGTCTTCTAGTAGCCGTTCTATTGTTATCTCCTAGCACTTGTGTTATGTTGAAACTTTTCCAATTATATTGTTTGGTAAAGGTTTAGGATTTCTGCACAGAAGTTAAGGAAACACCAGCTTAGTGATCTACCTTTCAAAACTCAAATAATTACCTTATTTTAAAAGTTGGAATACATAAATGGAAATTTCAGAATGTAGCAGATCACGAACCAGAATATGTGTTGAATGGAAGAAAAAAATGGAAAAAAGGTATGGAGTTTCTGTGTTAGCATAGCCAATCTCCTGAAGTTTCAGAGAAGTGTGCCTTTTATCCCTACAAAACAAGTTTTAAAATTTTGTTTCTCATCTCAAAGTTAGTAAAAACAGAAAGCCATTTCAAGATGTAAGCTAGTGTGCTGCATTCACAATTGGGCTTTGTTCTTAAAAAATATGTGTGACAAGGTGGAGACTCCCAAGGAGATCACCCTCACTTCCTGTGAGTTATGAAAAAAACTGAAATATGAGGAAAAAAATTGAAGGAAGTGGGATTGTTTAATGTAGGGAAGAGAAGACTGACAAAAAACATGAGAAGTGCTCAGCAATATGTAGAAGATTTGGGAGGGCGGGGTGAGGAGGGGATATACTGTTCCAAGCAGCCTTGTGATAGGCCTAAACTGAAGCAAAGGAAATTCATATTACACACTGGGAAAATATTTGCAGAACAGAGAAAAGCAATGGAAAGCTTTTTGTCAGGGAAATGTAGAGATTCTGTGGTTGAAGTTTTGGAAGAACAAGTTGGGCAGACATTTGGCCAGATGCCATGGACAGGACCTGGCCATCTCTGCAGGACTCTTGTGTTCCTTGTCTCCATCCATAATTTTGTGATTCCAAACTATAGGGTGCTTCTCCTAACCTTGAGAATGACCAATGCACTGAGGCCATTCTCTTTGTCTGTTCTCAGCTGAGCTCTTCAGTCTACTAGAAAACAAGACAAGGCACAGTCATAGACAGATTGTGATGCAGAGATCATTTTTAAATGGTATATGAAAGAACAAGAATGAAGATATGAGAGAGCAGAGTAAATCAATGCTCAAGCTTGCTAGATGCAAGACTGGAAAAGGATAATGTCAAACTGCATGTTTTGGAGAATGAGGATTGATAGCTGAACGTGGTTGTAGTCAATGTATATCTGCAGTTTTAATGATCTGCTTTCACACCTCTTGCTGCTTACACCTTATTTTGGACACTGAACCAAAACAGAGGGCAGATCACTGTCCCTCTTCCTTGGATTTAGTCACTGTGTCGTCACAACTTGTGTCCAAGTAGCTCATGGTGTATGGAAAACTGGTGTGCAACTAGCCTTACCAACTGGCTTTGATGTGCCCTGTCTGTATAATCCTGTTATAAACCAGGTACTGGAGCCAGAATGTTCATTAGTTGTAGGGTATTCTTCCTGATTTTGAGGGACAGTAAGATTTCTATTTGTTAATTTCTTAACATGAAGGGATTTGTAAAATGTTGTTACTATTATCTTGGGTTGTGAGCTGGGTTGTAGCTTTGGCTTTAGGAGGCTGCTGTTTTAGGCAAATCAAGTTAATTTTTACTTCAGTTTCACGTTGTTTTCTCTACTACATACTGGCCCTGTAAAATAGAATAAAATAATCTTTGTAAAGCCTTCTACAATGTGTAAAGAAGTTCCTTGTCAGATTTTTTTTTCCCTTTTATTCCTCAGAATATGTTCCCTTTAGCAATAATGAAGTGTTTTATGGAGGGTATAAGAGAAGGAATGCTTTAGCTTCACTTCATAATAATCATACAAGATAAAAATTTCCATTTAGCACTTGGTAATTAGATAGACTTTTTAAAAACTTTTAGAACCACTATGGGAACGTAAAGATTCTCAGTGAAAGTGAATATCTCTCTAATTCAAGGAAGTCACATTTGGGGAAGGCCAGATTTCCGTATTAATCAGAACAATTATGTTATAATATCCACAGTCTTGCTACTGACAAAAATTCCTTGAGTCACTCATCAGTATTCCAGAAAGGCTGGCTTCTGGTCCAGAAATCACAGTGGAAGTGCATATCTCTGTCAAAATTAAGAGCCAAAAATGTACATGTTCGTTGCTTTAAAGCACCTGATCTTCATGCCAATATTTTGGAAATTGCTGAAAGAATTAATTCTGGAGGAAATTGTGCCAGAAGTAATGATCTGGTGGCAAAGAGGAAGGAAAAATTTTAAGACTGTGAAGTGTATGTACCAGGACTTATTTGCTAGACTGGTAAACAATTGCTTGCCCCTCTCAACGTAACTAGTGAAATCTTGATCAGTATTCATAGCCTATAAAGGAAAAATGCCTACGGGCTGGAATTTATGCTCTCCAAGCAGGAGAACAGTTGTTCTAGGTGTTTGTGTAGTCATGTAGGTACCACTGCAACCAAGGACTTTACAAACCACTACATCAGAGCGTGTCTCTGTGAAAGGCTGTTGTGCTTCAAGGAAACCAGGACTGATGGATGAACATCTATCCATTTTGATATTCAGTGCAGCTGAGCCAAGCCAGCTTCTTTGAATTCCAGTCTTTTCATTGTTTTTAAATGCCTCCACAGAAGGCAAGAAGAATAACTGAATGTATTGTTCCTGATTGTATAAGCCAGCCTGAGGAAGAGACTCTATTAAATCATCAGAATGACATTTAGAAGCTTAGCCACAATTCCGTCTCATCACAGTGATTTAAATAAATATCATTTTCCAGTTTCTTACACTCCAGCAATTGGGAGCAGGTGCTGGTTCTCTGCAGGGACTCGTAACCCCATTCCTAGCTGTGTTCTTTATTTCTATTGGAACAAGTATCTGCTTTAATCCTGAAATAATTCATACAAAGCTGGAGGCGGTTCTTTGAATGTGCCAAGTCTGAAGATTGTCTGTGTTTTGCCTAATACTAATTATTTTCTAAGTTTGTCTTGGCACTTTGCTGTGGTAATGAGTGTTTACCTTGAATTCCTTCTTGGCTATGCTGTGGAAGGAATAGGCAAACAGGCAAGATATCAGTAGCAAAGGAAATATGTCAAATTAACTACATTCTATCAGTAAATTAATTTCTTTAGCATATTAAAATTACTGTGACTCAAATAGAAATTCATCTGATTAATTTGGATCTGGTTTTTAAAACCCCAGTATTTACTGTTTGTCAGACTGGATATTTTAGTTGATGTCCTATATTATATGGTAGAAGTTGGAGTCATGCATGAAACTTGAATCACATTTTGGTGACAGATAGCCATACATAGCCCAGTTTTACCAACCAATTCCCTGGTTCTGATCTTTCCCCTACCTTTTTGCTTTGCTTATATGAAGACAGAATACATTAATTATTCAGCGATGACTGGTCTTCTTTTTCTCAGTCTGTTATCTTGATTAAATAACCTTAAATAAGAAAAAGAACATGAATTACTATTCTTGAGAATTCATCATTTTCTGTAGAAAAGTCATTGTTTAAAACATTGTTACTTGCATCAGAACCTTCTCTTTTTAAAATGAAATTTATTACAGCTATTGATGCTGTTTTATGCTTAAATAAGAAGAGTAACGTTCATCTTTAAAATACAATGGTTTGTTCTTTCAAAGTAGGAAATATGACACTAATCACAATTTTTTTTCTGTATGCAATCAGTGTAATTCTCTAAATTACCTCCATTTATGTAGGGCATCACTAATTTATAAGGTTGGACTTGATGATCCTGGAGGTCCTTTCCAACCATAATGATTGTATGATTCTATGATTATATAACTGTAGTTTATGTATTGGGTTATTACATTGAAAGGAAAAGTGCCAAAGTAGGGCTTGTAAGATATTCTACTTAGTGACAATACTGAACAGACAGTAATACCTAAGATAATTTAAAACCTCATTCAACAGACATGCTTCTTAGATCCCAAACTGAATTTATCTTACGCATAATGAAACCCTGTTCCTTATTCTGCTTCTGGAGGGCTGCTGCAGAAATGCACATGCTTTAAAGATGAAGAGAGAAAACTGTCTATCTACCACCTGTTTAGCTATTGATTATTTGCACTAGATGCTTAATACAATGGCAGAGAGGTGGAGTGGCAAAGCCACAAGCAGAATCTATGGTAAAATCACAGCTCTATCAAAGCCAAATGGAACTTTATTAAACTTTATCCTTATTTCCTTGTTTTTTCTTGAGTGGCAAGGCATTTTGGCTGCCAATGTAAATATGCCAAGCTGGAAAATTATCAGTCTTGTCCTCCAGAAACTACATCCAAGAAGGACAGGAGAGAAGCTCAAGCACCCCAACCCTAAAGTGATTGTCATCTTGGACACACTGGGCCATAGTTGTCTATTGACTAACCACTTTGGGCTGATGTAAGGGGTGATTTTGCCCTGGTACATTTACATAGAATCATAGAATGACAGGTTGGAAGAGACTTGAAGGATCATCTAGTCCAATCTGAAGTATAGTTTAAGTAAGATGGCCCAGCATCCAGTAAAGATGAGTCTTGAAACTACCTAATGTAGGGGAATCCACCACTTCCCTTGGGAGACTATTCCAGTGTTTAACTGTTCTCACTGTGAAGAACTTTCTTCTAGACTCCAGTTAGAATTTCCCCAGGAGCAGCTTGCAGCCATTACTCCTTGTATTTTCCCTGTGATTCCTTGTAAAAAGGAAGTCTCCTTCCTCTTGCTAGCCACCCTTCAAGTACTAGTACCTTGTAATAATGTCTCCCATAAGCCTTCTCTTCTCAAGACTGAACATACCCGTTTTTCTCAGCCTTTCTTCATACGGCAGGTCTTCCAGTCCCCTGATCATCATTGTGGCCCTTCTCTGGACCCTCTCCAGCCTGTCCACATCTTTTTTGTATAGCAGAGACCAAGACTGAACGCAGTACTTGAGGTGCGGTCTGACCAATGCCAAGTAAAGTGGAACTATGACTTCTTTATCTCTGCTGGTGATGCCTCTGTTGATGCAACCCAGCATCCTGCCAGCCTTCTTTGCTGCTGCAGTACACTAATCACTTATGTTGAGCCTGCTGTCCACCAAGACCACAGGTCAGGTCCCTCTCCACAGGGCTGCTCTCCAGCCAGGTGGATCCTGGTTTGAACTGCATTCCTGGGTTATGTGTTCCCAGATGCAAGACCCTACACTTCTCCCCGTTGAACTTGATAAGGTTCCTGCTAGTCCACTCCTCCAGCCTGTCCAGATCTTCCCGGTGGGTGGCTCTTCCCTCTGGAGTATCAACAACCCCATTTATTTTTGTGTCATCTGCAAATTTCATCAGGGTGCTCTTAATTCCAGCATCCAAGTCACTTATGAAGACATTAAACAGCATTGGGCCCAATATTGATCCCTGGAGGACCTAGCTTGTGACCGGTTGCCATTTTGAAAAATGGCACCACCCTCTGGGTATGGCCTGTCAGCCAGTTCCCCAACCACCACACAGACCATTTGTCTAGGTTTTAGTGAGTCAGTTTTTCAAGGAGGAGGCTGTGGGGAACCATGTTGAAAGCCTTGGAGAAGTCCAGATATACTATATCCACTACTTTCCCTTACATCTACCAACAATCTTCTGGGGTAAATATCCTGCATATTTATTCCAAGTACTTCTCCAAAAGCATGGAAATGCTTAGAGCCCCAGATGGAGCTAAATAGAAATTTGGAAACTGAACACCTAGCATCAGAACCTGAGCTCGGTACAGCCTCCTTAGGTGTTCCCAAACATAGAGTGAAAAATAGAGACAATCAATACAGTGGTTGATCTCAAGTCACAGCATTAGCACCTGCACTAATTTGACTTGCTACTTCTCTCTTCAACAGGGCACTACTCAATTTGGGTAGAAGAGGTGCTGGTGAAGCCACATGATTGATCCTTGTATTAAATATGGCTCAATGATAAAATATAAATAATTGAAGAATTTGGTACAGCTGGCGGAAATAAAAGCCCTACATATGTTTCCAAATTGGAGAATGATTCAGATGGAAATGGAGCTCCTGTAAATATCACTGCTAACTGAATGAATATACAGAGATCTGAAAGCTGTTTGAAGAAAAATAATTAAGAACATTTGCTTTCTCTGTTAATTGATCAGAGTAATGGCAGTAAATAAAAATACAATTTTCATAATAGTTCTTCATAAATTGAGTTTTTCTAATAATCTAATTCACTGAAGTACTCAAAAGCTGTAGCCAGACCACTGTGTAAGTTTGAATTGTACTATGATAACTTACTTGTTAGATTTTGTGTCCGAGATCTTAATTTCAAATGCATCTGAAAGTGTGTGTCTGTATAAATAATCACTGGAGAAACAAAGGTAAAGTAATTTAAATCAACACCTGGGCAAAGGTCTGTAAATTAGCTTAAGACTGAGGGAACAACAGTGGTGCAGTTTTGTCTTCCTCTAGAATTTATGATTTTTCAGCTGAATTTATGAATCCACTCATGGAGCATCTGTGTCTGTTCATTACAGGCCCAGTTGTTAAGAGGATGATGTCACCTGACCTTAGAAAGACCTGAGAAAGGTCTTCTGAGTTTCAGGTAAAAAAAGACAATGATCAGGTTTCTGAAATCATATCATTCAATATGAGATACTGAATGCCCTCTCTGTGATGCACTGGATTGCATTTTTCCTGTTTTCCCATTTCTCTGTTGACTAAAATATTCCACCACAGTGCTCCATTCAAGCTGGGCAGTCATCTCCAGAACTGGATTTCTGCTACTAAATAGAATTTTCATGGCCTGTCTTCTGCTGCTGAGTGTGTTAGAAAACTAACAGGATTAAGGGGAAACCAAGCAAACAAAACACTCTATTTTCTGCCACTGCTTGTATTACTATGTTTCTGGAATTATTAATCACCATTTGCTTGTAAACTGCACCCAGTAGTGTAGTAGGTAGTCAGATTGGAAAGCTTAAAGAAAATCTGAAGGCATTGCAATTTCACTTACTAAAAAGTATCCACTCTCTTTGGTGCAATGCAAACACAGCCAGAAAAACTCATCCCGAGCCAGGATGACACTACATTCAGATAGGTGTTGAAGATATTTTCAAGACATATTACAAAATTATTCAAGACATATTACAAAATGCTGTGGTCTGGAGGATTTTAAATTGTAAAACTGACTTAAATTGTAAAACTGATTGTCTCTGGTTTGAAATGCACTATATAATACATGCTGTTATATGTTATGTCTGAGGCAAGAAATGCCTGATTATCTTTGGGGATATTCTGCTGAACTATCCAGCAGAGCTCAGGCAAAGCCATAACTCTCTGGCAAATTAGCATAACAGAACAGCAATAATGACTTATATACTGATATTGAAGTGGATGCACTTTCAGGAGATAAGGAAATAATGGTCATACTGGTGGAATGGTATTGAAAGCTAGGGTTATGAAGAGAAAAAAAGCAGAAAAAACTAAATCAGTCAAAATTGCTCTAGCAGGGATGTAGAAGAATTTCTACTGGAATGAAATCTCTAGACTCAGAGAGATAGCTCAAAATACTCCTCAGATTCATGGAAGGAAGACAATGACTGGAAATGTCACTTTGGGAGGTCAAAACTGTAACCCTGGCAAACCTATTTATTGGAACAGCCTGCTCACTTATACTTGGTTTAGGTAAATAAAGAAAACATTATCTTGTTCTAGGAATCTTGGGCTGAGTGAGTATGAACTAATTTAGTTTTAAACTAGAGGGTAAAAATAGGATGCTAGCTATGGGATTGTCACCCATTCAGGCAGACTGAAGTTTCAACTGCTCAGTCTGTGATGTAATTGAAAATGAGCCAATTTCCATCTAGAAGCAGCATCACAAGGTTAGTGACACAGCACCAGAGGCAGTAAGCTCTAAGGAGAACCCATATAGTGTTGGGCACCCAGGAAAGTAAGTTAAACAAACACTCTGAACCTTATCTGTGCATATAGCAATGCCAGAGTTGTCAACAAGGAACTGCTAATTGCAGCCCCAAACACTGACGGGCCTTTGTCTTTGCAGTCTCTGCTTTCATTCTTTCCTTTCTATTTATTAGCTTTTTCTTCACTTATCTCTTTCCCTACTCCCCACTTTTTAATCTGTCCCTTATCTGCTCCTTTTTTCCTTTCACAGGCTCACTTTGCAGAATGTTAACTCAATATTATTTGAGTTTGCAGTGATGTTTCACCTCAGACTTTATTCTATATACAATCAAGAGTAAGCCAAAGCTGTGTAATAATCCAAAATGAAAAATCTCAAGGAAGGCTCTGAGGTGTGCCATTCTTCACTTTTAACCCTTCCTGAGATAGTGGTGACTGAAGCACACACTGCCCTGTCTCAGAGACAAACATTGTCAGCATTTCTGTCCTTTCTATCAATACTTTAGCACTTTGATGGTTGAATTTGATTCAGAAGGAAGAATACTCAAACCAAATTGGCTATGTGATGTATTTAAAATATTATTTTAGCCATTTAAATTTAACTTATTGACATTTGAATGCTAGTTGTAATCTCTCCTATTGATAAACTGATCCCTGTTCCCATTAGAACTGTTTATTCAAATACAGTGTTTGAAAATATTTTTACTTAGTTTTGCACAGCCCTAGGAGTGGAATAAGAATGGATATACAAGACAGGAACTTGGTCATAGCCTCACTTACAAGTAAGAAGCACAGAGTGCACCACAAACTGTATTAGAACAGGAGTAAAGGAACAACTCCAGCTCTGTAATTCATATGGGTACACTTCCATTTCTTTCCCAATAGTTTGATAAAGGGTGGAGCAATATGAGATTAATTTTCCTACAGAAAAATGATAAACACAGAACAGGTTGCTGTTGGCTTCATTTTTATGGATCCCAAGTCATGATATTTTAAGAGGGATTTGCATCTTATTTTGAAGAAAGTATTTTATTTCTTAAGGAAATATTTTATTTCAGATAAGTGGAAGGTGGCTGTGATAATTTTCTCTTCAGCTCTAGAGGAAAAAATCCAATTCTATAATCCAGGATTTGCTGTGATTCCCTTCTCAGTTTTGGTTTTGTTATTTGTTTTTCTTGGGGGTGGAGGAGGTATTTAATGGATGTCTTTTTTTCACTTTAATAACCCTCTTTGGTGACAAATGATAGTAAATCTGGACAACACTAGATGTTTAATGGTCCACTGGTAGGCAAAGTCTTTCACAAATGCTTCTGGTGTCATCTAGGAAGCCATAGGTGCCTGTGTAATAAACATTGAGGTGTTATTCCCTGTGGTGCTCATGCAAGTAGACACAGGCTGGCTGGAGCTATCCTCAGCCTAGGGAGGTGCCAAGTGGGTGAAGCTTCTGTTTCACCTCCTCCACAGATACTCTCTGCATGACTCATCTGGCACCAGTACAGTCATTTGTGTCCACCTATATTATTCAGAAACAATGGGCATCATGAAAAATCTTTTCTTCTAAAAATATAAAGATAGATACAGATAATGTAGTTAAAGGTTAACAAAATAGGGCGATATCATGTATTTATAACTTTTGAACTGGTTTGGAGTAGAAGTCAGTATCCTTTTATGTAGAGTATAAAGACTGGTTGATGACATGGCATTCTTTTGAAAAAACACATCTTTTAAAATATTGTTCAGTTTGTTAATTTATTTCATTGCAGTTTTGTTATCTACTGGCTGTTATTTCAAGACGCAGAAAACAGTGTCTGGAACACGCTGTTTTTAGTGCAAATGTACTGAAGAAATATTTCCTGATTAGAACAGAATACTTCAGCAGTAGTACAGTCTTTAGGGGAAAAAACCTCAACAAAACCCTGTGTGTTTAAAAATAGACAAAACCTAGTGATGGTGATAGGTAAATAGTAACTTACCCTTCATGGCAACAGATGAGATTGCTTAAGAGGATATTCTTTTAACAATTAGTGATTGTGTTAATTGTTAGGATGAGACCTAATTCAAGTAGTGACAGGCAAGTTAAGTAACAGATAATTCTCTTTTCAATAGGGCTGAACTCCATAAATCTTAAAAGTGGGTATGAGTCCCTGCAGGCAAAGGTGAGATCTGGGCCAGAGCAGCCCCCATGCTAGGGCACTGCAAAATACCTTAAAATACCAGAGATTAATCCTGTAGAACTCAAATGGGGTGGGGATATGAAGTAAAAAGCTGTTGATTCATGCACAGAATTAGGAAAACACAGCTGCTCCTCAGCAAAATAGGAAACATGCTGAAAACAGAGAGGTGCAGCATTTTTTAGTTCTCCCTTCCTGGTGGCTATTCAGAAAATAGGGATTCTAGAAAACAAAATAATTCTCTGTTTTATTTATGTAATGTTATGTATGTATATATGTAATGTTTCTGTTATCATGCACGAAAGGAGAGGACCTAAGTTTCTGAGTGTCTCTCTCCTGTTAACAGTGGTAGAGTCATCCCTCCAGACAAGTCCCGTCCCCACTCTTGTCTGTAGCAAAGTTCACATTGCACAAGGTGTGGAAGAATAAGGTTGTCAGTAATTGTTTTTCTAGCTTACACATTACATGTACTTTTAAAAACAGGTGCCTCATTATCCAGCTGACAAGACTACATGCATAGAGAGAGGAAGAGCATCTTTTGTATTGGCTTGTGTCCCCTAGAGTGAACTAAAGAGCACGTAGAGCACTTCCACACCAAATCTGGAATTACTTAAATCTCCTGCTGTATATTCATCTCAGACAAATGAAATTTCTCAGCCAAGAAAACTAGTCAATTAATATGACTGGATAGGCCTTAGTTGTGCCTTTGAAGGCATTTTAGTGTGGAATGGGTTCCTAAAAAGCAAGCTTTTTCTTGCTTGAGAACTAAACTTTTGCTTGGGAACTAAACTTCACATGGTAAATAAATGGCATGAGATCCCTTTCTATAAGGAACATCCTTGAGAATTTATTTATAAAATACTGTGTGTGAATAATGATGATGACTAGGACATTTTCTTAATCTATCACATCATACATAACCTGAATGATTAATTATTATCATCTAGAGAAACACTACTTCTACTTAGTCCACTATGAAATGAGAAAACATAAAAGCAGGTGGATGGACTGTGGTTACATTTTTTTGAGAAATAGCCATTTGTAGAACCATAGCAAGATCAGGACAAATTTTATTTGGAAATATAACGGCATAAACTTGTAACTGTTGTTCTGTGAAACATATAGAGGAGAATACATAAAAACATCATTTGTAGACAAAATACTGAAAATTACTAGGTTATGGATCATATGGAATTGACTGCAGCTGGATGGCCCTAATTCAAATGATCCAAGTAAATCATCATAATAGCAACACTTAGAACTGCTAGAGACTGAAAATTCACATGGTTATTACGATTACTAGTGACATACGGTACATTGATGAAGACAGACTTTGTATTTCTCTATCTGTTATACAAAGATCATTCAGGTGAAGATTTTTATCAATGTTATGTAGGAAGGTCAGCTAATTTATTAAATGATGACTGTTTTCTTGCACAATGCCACAAACTGTAGCTTTTATGCTTTCCCATGGCCCCTTTTGTGCTCTATGTCTTTGTATTTTTCTGTCTCAAATTTTAAAACTGCTTAATTGCTTGTTAGTATGACAGTTCAAATGCCCTTAAAATATGCTGAGATGGTTGCAAAAATTAAAACAGGATATTGACATTCCTATATTCTTGCATTTTCTCTATTACATTTGGTTAACGTGATTTAAGTTGATTTTTCAGTGTTTAGAATCCATACACTCCATTTTAAATTATAAGTTGGTAGATTATATTTATATTCTATACACCTTTGAGACAATATCCCAGGCTCAAAAATAGATTGGTGCAGTTACATGGTGAGATCTTTGTGGCACTCCGCTATATGAGTTACATTAGTTATTAGCCATTCAAAGTAACATTTAAAAACAAGCGAGTACAAATCAACACATTCCAGATGGTTTTCCAATTGTAAAGCCTCCAAATATTTTATGTGTTGACAATGACTGACTGAGTTAGAGCTGTAATTTGCTGTGGCAAGCACGTCCCACATACCCCATCACTGTCAGAGATAAAGGCTCAATGAAATTTTTTAGCCTGATCAATTTGCACACCCACATCTGCCTGCGGGTATAATAGAAACTACCAGCTGACTTTGAAGAAGATGGAGCACACAGGATTTCCTGGCTTCTCCATAGGAGAACACCTGCAATGGCTTGTTAAATACCCTCATAGGCTACATGGTAAACTCTATAGGGTCAGAGCATGAGCACAGCAATGATGTTATTCTTGCCATTAATCTGCTGCCTCGAATGGCCCTGGCTGGTAAAAGCAGTTCCTGACAATGTTGGCAAACTTGTTTGTGGGATAGCCTAAGCCCAGGCAATTCCCAGAATGGAAAAGAGGCCATATACTTGGGTCAGGAAGAGAGCTTAGCCGTATGGATATAAGCTGGTCAGTTTTTTGTTCAGAACAAGTTTGCTGGTGTAGGTAAACTCTAAGAGTATAAAGGTGTACATCTCTGTCCAAAGGATCATGCTAAATAAAGGGTAGCAGAGAGCAGTCCCTAACCCTAGGGCTGTGTGGTGTAATTGCTGTGTATCCATGCCGTTTAGGGATAACACCTTCTGCAGCTGATGCTTGTGTCCATGCAACATAACCTCTGGATCTCTTCTGGGCCCTGAGTGATTGCTTTGTAGCCCAAGACATTATTTAATGGGTGCTTTTCAAGTGCAATCTCTCTGAGAGAGAGTGAGAACTGTGTTGCAGGCCACCAGAGTGGTGGTGTTACAGCACAAAAAATGACCACAGGTATTGCACACCTCTGAGCTATGGCACAAAGTAATATGGGAGCTCTGAAAGTTCAAGATAGAGTTGAAGAAGTGTGGATAATGTGGTAGAGGGAGCCAATCTCACAGTTTCCATGCAGCCTTGGGAGCAATCCTTAGGGTGAACTGTTATCAGAAACATTTCAAGGCTTTGGGAAGAAAAAGGCTTTGGGAAGAACAAGAAGGGTGTCAGCTAATCATCGTTGACAAGTGAGATTCAGTGTTTGATATCACCTATGATTGACCAGCATAGATATATTCAAAGCAACTTGTGTTGCAGTATAGTTATCAATGAAAAAGTGCTCTGTACACTCTTCTGAGTAACACTGCTTCCTTCACACGGGATTGCTTTTTTCCCAAGCAGTGTTGTCACATGTCTGAGTTTCCCAAGACCTTTTCCTGGAAGACTTTGAAGTTTTCACTTAATTGCTGAAGTACACAGTGGTTGTGTCAGAGCAGTAACTTTTCCCTAACGGCCAAATGTTTGCTGTTGTCCTATATATCCTCATCAGTTTGGCAATTCACCTTACACAAAAGTGAAGTGAGCTGGATGCTTCTGGGAAACTCTGGCTCTGCAACTCAAGCATGGAACATGTTTGCATATGCAGAGTCCTCCCGACAGGCAGGCCCCAACTGCCAGCAAGCATTGGAAGTCCTAGCTAGAGCCATGGCAACCTTGTTTTCAGTGAGATGGAGTGGTGACTGATGAGCATGCCTGATGCCTTAATCTTTGCATATGTTGGCTGTTTTCTGTTTATCTTGATATAATTAACTGAACAGTCCCCATATTAGTTCATTTAGTGTCATGAGAATTGGTATCTTCCTCTTGTATCAACTGCAGCTGTCCTTTCTTGATTTGACTCCAGTGCACACATTGTACTTCTTGCAGTGACTCATATGCCAAAAAATGTTGTAACCACATGAAAACTGAGAATTGACCCACAGAAAGCACACAGATGCATTCAAATATGCCAGTGGTAAATAATGCTCAACACAGACCAAAAGAGCATGGAAAGCCAAAAGGCCTCACTAACAGTGGAAATACTGGGGGAGCAAGCAGAACTAGATTCATTGAGAATAAATGACCCGACATATGTAGATTGCTGCAAATTATTCTAGGAAGGAGTTTGTAGTGAGGCGGAGGATGTTCATAAGAGTTTAAAGCACAGCTCCTGTGAACCAATCTCAGACTTGAAATAGATTATAAAGCTTATTTTCTCTGTTAGGTGCTTAAAACTTTCCTTCTTCATTATCCATAGGAAATTATATACATTCCAGTGGCCCACACGGCATCAAAGATAAATCTGCCAAATTTTATGCAGTTTTTCCTGTGTGAAACATTCATTTGTATTTTCATAAAACATCAGGTATTCATTTGGAAACTAAGGACTAGCAGATCATATATTTCTGCTCCAAATGGCAAAGCAGCATTTACACAGTCATTCAAACCTGCTTGCAAGTTCACATCTTGTGCAATTCAGCCTACTACGGTGTGAAACCTCATTACAAACTATAGAGGGCAGGTGAGGATTGTAAAGCTATGGATGTACTTGTACACTCAGTATTCTAGTGTCTGTCACAAGGTCTTTTCTTATATGGATCTAAGCTAGATGCTTCTTCCAGTTGGTGACTTGTGCTATCTTCTGATGAGAGATGACTTTTTAATTTTCAGATGCATTAAGGACTTCATAATTCAAGATCAGAAAAAGAAAGCATGGGTGATAGTTTCTTTGTAGATGGAGGTTAACATCAAATATTAACATTGAAATTTATGTAAAAGAAAGACTATTTTTCATGTTTCTCCCTTTCTTTTGTTTTTCTGCCACCACGGTTGAACTTGTGTCAACACTTCCCAAAGTATTAATAATTCAGCTGTTCACTCCTGGCTGATGGATGGCATACATTTTCTCTTGGTCTTGCTGCAGTATATCATGTTTTCTGGTGCTGCCTTCATATTTAAGGAGTGCAAACTGCAGAGCTCTGCAGATTGATGCAATTAGAGTGCTGAGTGGGAAAGTAGCAGTGTTTATTTAAATGTCTACATTTACTCTGCTCTTTCCAAATGGCTAATGACAGTTACATTGGAACAATTACAAACATTGTATTCAAGGGAAGAGTGAAATCAGAATGATCATTCAGGTCTCATATAAGCATTTGGCAACGTAACGTTTAGTTCAGTAAATAACTTCTTTCCAGTATAGAGCTGAACGAAAAAAAGAAAGTGCAAATATTTACGTCTTTTAGGTAACAACGGAAACACTGTTGCATAAGGTAACAAGTGCAGTGGGTCGGAAAAAACCTCAAAAGAGAGGAAAAAATAAAAATATACAAAAGGATTTTAAGCTGCTATCAGAGGGAAGGTGGTAATGATGTAGGAGAGCAGGTTTATCCATTTTCCTTCTACTGCATGGTGTCTTTTAAACAAAGACTATAGCCAGGAAAAATCTGATTGGTTTGGGATCTTTTTAAAAATAGTAACTTTCAAAAAAGTTTAAGGAAGTTTTTGAAGGACCATAACCAGGTAAAAGGAAAGGTTTTCATCTACACTTTTATTTTGTTTAAACTAAAAATTAAGTTTGGAAAGTAAATCTTACATGTTTATTATTTTAACATCCTATAAAAGGCAAAGGAGGAGGGGAAACAGCAATGAAATCTATTCATTTTATGGTACCTGACCTTGGTTTCAAGATTTTTCAGCTATATAAGTAGAACAGGGCATTGGCCCAGGTAGATGGTCTTATAAAATATTTCCCTTCTTGATTTTTTAATTACTTCTCAAGTCTGTGATCACCAGATAACCCCCTTTTGTGATGAAAACATGAAGTTAATGACAATTTTACAAAGCATGACTGGAATTTTTATCTTCACAGATACAGTCTGATCTCACTGAGGTTTATCCTCAAAGGACAGCATTTTCACATCAAATGTGTCTCCCTTTGATGACAGTCACAGACAGCATGTCAGTAAATTAATAGCTTTATTTTCTAAGCACAGACCAATGCATTTCCAGATGTGTAAATGTAACCATGTATTTACTGCAGGTGGTAAATTCGCATGAATGAATTCTCAAAATCACAGGTGAACATACTAAATCTTCAGAACAGAGGAGAACAAAGCTGATTTCATTCCCAGAGTTTTCCTTTCATTACTGAGGCTAAGACTCCAAGCTCATGCACATGTCCATTCCAGACTTGGTACATATACAAAAAGTCCCAGTGCTTTGAGAAAAGATGTTTGGTAGCTACTAATATGTTAATCAATTGAATATTGGATTAGACCAGCAGTTCCCTGGAGCAAGTGCACTACTGAGAACAGCAAGTCAATTGCCAGCTTGCTTAATGTGTTTCTGTAAGAATTTAATAAACAATGCTATGAATATTTAGCTAATTTTTCTCTCAGAGAGTTGATCAGTTCTCCAGGCTGAAGTTTACTGATAATTCATGGACCTAAGAGTATGGTCTTTTAAAATTAAAAATAATTTATTCACAAGCAAGTCTGAAAATAACCTTTTCCTTCCCTTAGCCTTTCCTCCAAAATTACAAATAATAGACAGACTCAAATTTTACCCTCTGAGCTTACATTTTATATTTCACCTTGCTTTTTGTATAGGAATGCTTTATGTTTCTGTGTGCAAATAAAATTGTGAATAATGCAAACTAGAAATTCAGAGTTCCTCCTGAGTCTATAGCATCTGTAAAATTATCCCAAACTACAATTTCGATGTTTTTAAGATATATGAGAAATTGTTTTTCATTTCTGAAATATTCAGGCAATAGTCAAGACAGCTTGATTGTGCAGAACAACCAGGAGTGCAAGACATAGATGCCATAGCTCCCCACCAATGTCTTCTTCTGTTTTTCAAGCTCAGCACCAAATATCCTGGGCTCTGAACCCATCAAGCAAGTTATACAGAAAACATTTTATTTTCTTTCTATTGACATTTTATGAGCATTATATTCCCTCTAACACCATTTTTCTCTGGATTTTTTTTTCCTTTCAATTGCAAAATTTCACAAAGAGGAGGAGTCGAGAAGCTGTGCTGAGCAGTACATGTGCAATATGGGACCATGTGAGCCCACATGCCTCACAGGTGAAAACCGCGGGCAGGTTCCCTACTCACAACACTGACAAACTTGTTGCTTGTATTTTTCTGGTTGAGAAAGAAAAGCTTCATTCCTGAGAGCATATCCTCTGCTCCTGCAGCCAAATGGAGCAGTGAACTGTAAACACAGCTGCAATTCACAGGAACAGTTTGGGGAATCATCTTTAGAATTTTACTTCTACGATATTATAGTAAGTATAGTACAATTTACAATTTACCACAAAGTCAGAGCTTTACTTGGTCTGCGAATTTTGCTGACCAGAAAATAGGGATGAAAGGCAGGAGCAGAGGTGTAACTTTTTCTTGACAGTAAGACAATTATATCTGGTATTGTGTTTTAATCCCAGCCAGCAACTAAGCCCCAAGCAGCCACTCTCTCACTCCCTCTTTGGTGGGATGGGGGAGAGAATCTGAAGAGTAAAAGTTAGAAAACTCATGTGTTAAGATAAACAGTTTAACAGGTAAAGCAAAAGCTGGGCACACAAGCAAAACAAAATAAGGAGTTCATTCACCTCTTTCCATCAGCAAGTGTTCAGCCATCTCCAGGAAAGCAGGGCTCCATCATGTGGCACAGTTACTCATGAAGAGAAATACCAACGTTCCAAATGCTCCCCCTTCCTTTTTCTTCCCCCAGCTTTATATGCTGAGCATGACATCATATGGCATGGATTATCTCCTTGGTCAGCTGGGGTCAGCTGTCCAAGCTGTGTCCCCTCCCAACTTATTGTGCAGCCCCAACCTACTCACTAGCACGGTGGGTTGAGAAGCAGAAAAGGCCTTGACTCTGTGTAACCACTGCTTAGCAGTTACTAAAACATCCTTGTATTATCAACACTGTTTTCAGCAAAAATCCAAAATATAGCCCTATACCAACAAATATGAAGAAAATTAACCCAGCCAAAACCAGCACAATTGGTTTATCTCAATTTAGGGAATTGTAATGATAATATGACCACTTTGCTCTGACAACTGGATAAAAATGTCATGGGAAAACATCCGTATTTAACCTATTCAGTGCTTCTGATTGTAATAAAGGAATTTAAGCATTGAACTTGACAGTAACTTTAGATGCTATTGTTATTTTCATGCCTTTAATCCACTTAATTTAATTTTTGTCCAAAAAATTAGATTCGTTATTCCTGCTTTTATTTTGTCCAGGAAGATTAATTTATCCTTGTTAGAGACACACTTATGACAAGCTGGTGGAAAACTGGTTTAAGAAACGCCAATACAGTGCTTAGACTAAACCCTGTTGGGATTTCCACTAGTAGCATAGACAACACTACCTTCATTTCCCATTTCTTGGTGACCAAGATAGTATTTCGTTTTGTAGCTCTGTGAATCTCTTCAAGATTTTAAAGGATGAAAGTAGCGTCCAGTGTTACTGTATGCCTGTATTGATCTAATCTTTACACAGAAACAAACCAGAACTGACTCCTTTGAAATCCCTGAGGTTGTATCTGTATGGAAAACAGACTAAAACCAACCATTGAGGTTATCAGGATTGCCGATGGGAAGTGGAACAAAGGACTATCTTGTTTAGTGTTAGCTTTTTGCTGGCTAGCTAAGAGATGAGTCAAAGTAAACTTCTAAATATTTGGACACTTCCTTTGACGTATTTGCTGTAGCAGACTATTGAGCAGCAAAGTAAGAAAATTTCCCTGTTACCCAAACCATTGAAAGTGCTTGTCTTTATGATAGACATGAGTTAGCGATTCTTTAAACTGCAGGCCTGGGAAGCAGGCCAAGGTGAAGGTGAAAATGGGGAAGTACATTTGAAGGTTTAGAACTGTTCTTTACTTCCCCTGAAGGAAGACCAGATTGAATTAGAACTCTTTGAACCTCCTTACCTGCATTTTAGGGGAGTGAAGGGAAAACATAAAAGGTCTAGGTAATTATGATAGAGCCAGATTGTGCTGGCTAGTGCCCATGAACAAAAGTACTGTCGTAGTTGTTTATTGTTGTAAAAGATGCTTTGATATGCATATCCAACAAGGACTTGGTTTGAATTAGCACTGTTTATCTAAAAAGCAGTGAAACATGATGTTTACATCTGAAATAAGCAGGGAATCATGCTAAAATGGTTGTATATTTTGTTACAGACACTTGAGTGGCAAAAATTGGCAACGTAAAAGGCTTTTACAAATGGAACAATGAGGAAATCTCTGCTCTGAAGTGCTTAATTCAATTGAATCGAAACTGAGAGGCAATTGAAATTGAGAGGCAGGATTTCTGATTGGTGCAGAAGCCACAAAGCTCTCATAGCAGATTATGTAAAACTGACAAAGGAAAAAAAAAAAAAGGAGAAAGGCAGCAGGAAAGGTTAGAAATGTACAAGCAAGTACTAACAAAGAATTAAATCTTGTAAATCAAGAGGGCTTAGAATGTTTTCTCTATAACATCTATTTGACAATTGGAATTCCCAAAATGAGGATCTGTTAGGGAGGGAAGTACCATTCGATATCAATTCTCAGCCACATCATTGCTGGGTTGCTAATAGATTTGTGCCAGCCTGAGACACTGAAAATTGGTATGTCAGGAGGGAAAGGTTCTTGGTGTCTCCTCCTTATGTATCTCAGTTAGGAAAGATCAAATTTTGTACTTTGTTCACAACAATCAGCATCGTACTTCACAAGAAGATGTCAGTGCAACTGCATGGGAATAAAGCTTCAGGCAATGAGTAGAACTGCCAAGCAGTATAGTGCTCTCTGTCATTAGCTCAGTGATCCCTTTAAATAAATAAATTGTTTTACAGGGCATGCATATGTTTTGCCTTCTTACCTGTTAAAGTTGTGTTTATAAATCTGTCCCTCTTGCTTAACCTCCTGAAATCATGCATGACTTCTTAAGTTTCCAGCAAAAAGGTGAATGTGTTAACTGGAAAATTCTATTAACTGTTTTCTACTTCAAATGAACTAATTAAAAATTGAAGTAATTTTTAACGTGCCAGAGGGAGGTTTATTAGGCACAGGCCCATGGTTTAAATGACAGAGATGGCCATCTCTGACCATCTTCTTTTTTTCAATTTACCTTTTTACTTCTAGCTGAGAGAAAGGGTGAGCTAGAATAATGCTGTCACCATAGACTTTGTCTACTAAGCAGTATGAATTACAAGTGAAAATTACATAGTACCTGTCTGGTGAAAAGATCATTTTATGCTGTGGTCTGTCTCTATCCTCAAATGTTTTCTGGGAGCTTGATGTCATAAATCTTCAGAGAAATCACCAAATCTAAGACACCAATAGATATTTAAAACTATTTTGCAGTATCATTGAGATGCCCTGGGTGATAGGAGGGAAAACTGGGGAGGGCAAAGGAAGGCATTATGCTTTTCAGTGTTGAAAATGAAGAGCAGCCATTTTACCTTACAGCTTAAAAGTAAAGTTAAAAGACACGGAACTTAGAAATTGCTTATCATCTCTATCTTCAAAATGAGGAAGTAGACAGGGGTAGAATCAGATTTTCAGAGGTGCAAAAAATAACTACATCTCCCAATATCAGTGACAGTTGATGAAATCTGAATATTTAATTTCTGTATCAGCTTCAGAAAATCTCTCCCTGAATGACTTCCCTGACTGTGTATGGCCATGATAGATCCAAGACTCAAGATCAGAACTCTTGGAGACTGTGATTAGAGTAGCTTTTTAGTCCACACATTACTGTTAGCCTAGATTAAAGCTCTGCTGAGCTATGCTAACTCCAAGCAGAAAGGAGGAGAGATGTGACATCAGGCTGCTAGGTAAAGGCTATGTTGCTCTTATATGACTAGCAGGCGTCTCATCTCTGGAGAAATTTCTTGGCATGCCGATGTCCTCAAAGTGCCAAAACTTACTCTGTGTCTGCACCACACCCTGACCCCCAAAAACATAAAACAAAAACTTTCAAAATGTTCTGGACAAAATAAAAAGTAATTTAAAAAAAAAGGACAACCTCCAAGCACTTTTAAATCCCAAAGGGATTTTCACAGGCGCCGATCTCAGTTTGTGAGTTTCAGAGACTCCAGAAAGGAGTTATTCCTTTTAACTCATAAAATCTCATAAAGTACAGAGACACAGACACTAAGACCTAGGATATGTCCTTCAAGTCCTGCTTCAAAGGTAGATTTTTATTCAGTATCCCAGGCTTTTTATTTTGCTATAGTCTGAGTAATACTGAGACATTTGAACCTTATTGATTTATTGATTTATTTTCAGTGTTCTTCCCTGTAATACAATAAGGAAGAAGGGGCTTTTTTTTTTTTTCATGAGATAAAGTTAACACCTGCTGTGGGTAAAAGACTCTCAAAAGGCAGACCATGTAGCTTTTTTGCTTTGGACCCTCAGAACACACTCTGAAAACACTCAGAGAGATTAAAAACAAGTATTGAGAGAACCAAGTCCTGTGCAGCCCTGGACAGAAACCTGAGCCAATAGTCAATCTTTGCACTGTAATCGGAGAATCAGTACATTTTGTCTTTGTCAAATTTTGGCTCCAGTGAATCCTGGGTTAAGGGAACACTGCTTGTCAGTCCTTTACTTCCCAGCTACACGCAGCTCACTGAACAGGCTCTACCCTGAGAAAATCTAACTAACCATAGTTAGTGGTGCCTAATAAAGACAAAGTAGTTTCTCAAACAGCCAAGCTACAAAAAACCTGAAGATCTACAAATCAAGGTCAGCAACTCAGTTGCCACCAAGTATAACTGCTTTATGCACTAAGACCAGATATCTCTATTTTTCCCACTTAGATACAATGGCATTTTTGCACCAGCAATTACCTTGAAGCTGAAAGATACTTGTTTTTATATCCCTACTTAAACATTAGCCTTTGAATCTCTCATCTCCTTGTGGAAGGAAAAACAGACCTGTGAGGAAATGTGGAAATGTCCTCCCAGCAGTAAGGACACTTAGCAATTGGTACTGAGCCAAGCTGTTTTAGAGAAGCTGATTCTGATTCAGACGAGGGCTGGGTGGTGGGAGTTATGTGAGCCCCAGATCTGACTCATTACTGAAGGATTTCTGAGTTTTTGTGAAGTTATTGATAGTAGAAATGTTCTCATGGCTGTACAGCTCGGATATATACATGAACCACTCTCAAGTTTCTATGTTTTCCTTAGTCAAGTTGGGTTTACATGAGCTTATGTAGAATAACCCCAAAGTCAACAGTGGAACATTTTAGAGTGTTAAAAATGATGTATGTGTGTTTATAGATAAAACTGCTGTCCTCTAAAGTCACAAGAGAGATTTGAGGACTTAAATTGCTCTGGAAGTCTGAAGTGGGTGGACTTTGACCTGGAATCACTTCATTTTAAATGATCCTTTGAGGGTTAGTGCTGCCTTCTCTAGTATTCCCCCTATAGCTTCAAACAGATGGACATACTGAGACAGGTTTGCTGAAGTGATAGAAGTTAATTGCAAACGAAACTGCCTGTTGCCTACTTATGCATAACCTTTTGATTAGCCGATATGTGTTGTCAGGGATGCTTGCAGTCTTATGAATTTACTCAGTGGACATTGAGTTTATTTCAGGAGGAAGGGAGGCAAACTCAGAGGATAGGGTGAGGTCTCATGGTTTTGTTCTACACAGCAGTTCACTTCCAAGATCCCTCCTGGCTGGAAGCCGGAAATGAGTTTAAAAACTAGCTAGTTTGTTTTGCTGTGCAGTCTGTAGTGTTTCTGAAAAGCATTCTGCCAGCACACTATCCAAAGTCTTTCAGTATAAAACTTCACAGGAAAATTATATTAATATTCTGAGGCTACGTGTGTTTGTCCAAGTGAGCTGATAAATTGGCAAGCAATTCAATACTTGTCAATGCTTGTGTTTTCATTCAGGTTTCATTAGTGAGTGAAAGCATATCTTATATAATATTTGTTATGCTACATACTTTTCTTTTTTTTGCATTTAAGCAGAGTAGATAATTGTTCTGCTTTCACTGCTAGCACTACAAAGGACTGGAGAAAAGCAGTAGGTGTCAGATGCGATAAGTGACTTCTTGGGGGCTGTTCTTGTAATTAAGTTCACATATCAAACTGTGGAAGATAAACTTTGTAACTTTTTCCAATACTTAATCTTAGAAATTACAAGGGATTGATATGTTCTGAAGACACGTAAGTCAAATAGAAGGTTATACTTAGCTCTTCGGATGCAATTTTCTTTGTTGTTCTTGTTGCTGTTTGGACTTTTTTAGCTGTTGTAAAACTTCTCTCTTTTGCCTTCCAGTGGGCCCTAATGTACAAGGGAGGCAACAGGAGAACCAACTAATTTATTTTCAAACTTAAATAAAAATGTTCTCTTCTAATAACTGGAGAGAAGAAACAGCATGACTAGGGTAGTGGTCAGAGTACACTGCATTTTGCAAAAAGTGTTTAGAGTGCAAGTTTGGCAGAGAGATCTACTATATATATAGACTCTGTGACAGGGTAGTCAGCTTTGATTAATGGAGGGCTCGGAGCTTAAGATATATTTTAGTGGGGATTTTTCTTAATACACATTTGTAGTCAGGTGATCATGAGAGAATCTAGGTTTGTTTGCTTGAGTGTTTCCAGCTCTTACTGTTACATGACTGAGAGCTTAAACTACATGCACTCCAAAGATTCAAATTAAAAGTTCACAGCATGACAATCCTTAAATGCACTACACAGTCCTAAAATGTACTATTGTTTTTTAAATCAAATTGTTTTTTGAATACTTGGAGTTGAGTATACTGGATGAGTGCTTCATAGAAATCTTCCTGTCACATGTAGGCTCTGAAGAGAAGACGTCTATTATATATGACTTAAACTACAACTGCCATCAAACACAAGTGTTCCCATATATTTGGCTTCACCTCCTAAAAGATGGAACTAGAGCACTGAATAGACAAGGCTTCCAGCCTTTCTCCTCCAGTGCTGCCCCATATCCCAACCGTAATTTGTCTCTGAGACAATGAGGAGTGGTGACAATTGCAAGCTGGCCATTACCTCCTGCAACATCATTGTGCTAGTTCGCCAGGAGCACATATCACCTTTCCCTGAATGGTGTGGAAAGCCAACTCTGCTACCTCCACTTGCCCTGCAGTTCCAGTGCAGGGAGAGCTCTGCTCAGCATCAGCAGAAACAAGTCTGTGAGAAGCACAACATTGGATCACTCCTCTCCTTTGTATATGATCAGCATTACATAAAGCCCAGATGCATTTTTTTCCATCTGTCTTCTCCAAAAGGCATATTGGCATTTCCAAGCAAGTATAAGCTATTTTGTTTCTAAATACCAGCAGGACTGCTTAGATGGCAGATGCTTTTATTGAAAGCAGCTGGCACAGTGTGTCTTTCAATGTTCTATTGGAAGAGATTACAGTTGGAACAAGCAAGCACTATCACCTATAGTAAAACTATGGTAAGGAGTCTTTGCCATGGTAAATAAAAGCTCTTACATAGGGAGTCTGTGGAGCAACACTAGACCTTTCTTTTGAACATGCTTTGTGCCTTTACCCCTTGCACAATTTTGAAAGATTAACTTATACAGCATACCACCAAAACAGCAAAGATATTTGCTGGGTGCCAAAAGCCAGGGCACTGCTGTGCCCAGGGTAATACACCTCATTTCTAAAGAAAGCTTAATTTCCTGGACACAGTGCCACAGACACATAGCTGGTTGTGAGCCAGCCAGAGCTGACTCATACCTGAAGCACCCCATGGCAAGGTGTGGTGGTACCACGTCCTTATGCAACTGTAGGTGCTGCAGTGCATGAAGTTTACAAACCTGGACTCCAAACACAGAAAACAAAACTCAATATGCAGAAAATTTGACTCTATAGAGTGCCTAAAAATAGTGGGGCAGCTTAAGAAGGTAATATAAGAAATCCAATGCTGTGAAGGCATCTGGTTACAGTGAGTTAGCAGTAAACACATCTAGGGCATCTCCCACCTCTCAGAGATAGCTGTCTGAGCTATCATTGTAATGGAGGCTCTGATATCCAGTAGGATTTTGGCCTTCAACTTATCAGAGTAAGCTTTGCCAGTGCCTTTTGAAAGATCCAGACTAGACTCACCCTTTTTCAAGAGACAGTAGCAGTGTGTCTGGCCATATCTAGTATAATAACGGCTGAGTCAAAATGCTTGCCTGGCAAGCAGAAAGCCAGAGTCATAATCTTTCACAGCTGGATGGATATATAAGCCCAGCTCTCAGCCCTCATTTCTTGGCACTCGAGTGCACCCTCTGAGCAAGTTTTCAGCAACAGGAGCAGGGGGTTCTGTCTCGTTTGTAGCTGCATCTTCAGGCACTTTAATGGAAAATAGAGACAGACTAAATTTTCTTAGAGCCTTATTAGACTGACTACTCTAATTACCACCTTTGTGTTACATATGAATTCAATGAAGAGAGTGATTTCCGTGAAGCAAGTAAGCAAGGCATCCTTTTTCAGGAAACAGTCCAGGATGCAGGGATACCCAACCTGGAGTTAGATGCCAAAACCCT
>VZZY01023971.1:0-49954 GCA_013400335.1 Eurystomus gularis | reverse complement strand
ACCTCATTCTGCTTCCCCTCCCTCTTCCCATGGTGTGGAGGTTCACCTGAGCCCCCTCCAGATCTGTTCAGAGTCTGGTTTCCATCCAAGAAGTGTCCCAACAGGGCCTGTAAAGGGCTCACCAGTTAGTAGCTGGGAGGCAGATCTGTCCTGCATGAAGTCAGGGCAGGTTCCTTACGGCTGGTCTGCTGTGAAAAGCTGTTGTTTCTGAGCTTTGAAGAATGATCATAGGACGTTATGTGGTAGCATTTGTTAAGCACAGCCAGCAGAGCAGCTGCTGAGCTGAGCAGAGCTCCAAGAAGCATCTCTTTTTGGCATTATCAGGATTGACCCTGGCCCACTGCCCCAAGAGGAGCCATCGTCACCTTTGATAGGATGCTGTGGCTTGTTGAGTTGATGTTGTCCATGGAAACCCTACGGATTTCTGAGCGTGTGGTTGTTGCAGTCCCTGACATGGCAGAGCCTGCAGGTAGATCTAGCAGTGTGGTTACTCAGCTCCCCCCATAGTCTTCTTTCTCCTCTCCACCCCCAGGCTCTATGTTTAAGTGCCAAAGTGGCCAGGACCCAAACTGACTCATCAAAGTTCTTGAGCTTCACTTGTCATAGAGAGTGGCCGGGGCTGGGGGCCAGGGACAAAGCATCAGCCTGGGACATAGGGGACCTGGCTTCTCCTGGCCAGCTGGGCAACTGAGGGCAAGATCTGCCCCTCTTTGTGCCTTGGTTTCTCACTCTTTCAAAGGAGCACAGTAACACTGACCTCTTTTCTCAAGCACTTTGAGATCTACAGATGAAGGTGCTTGCTGTTGCATCAGGACACCTGGTAACTGTGGTAACTGTTGTCTTCTGCTGGCAAACCCATTCCCCCAGCCCCAGGGACAAGACATGGGCTGGCTCCAAGCTCAGAGCTGGTAGATTGAGCTTTACTGGTAGGCTTTGTATGGTTGAGATCATGATCTGGAGCTGTTAGCTTATGTTAGCACTTCAGCAAAGAACACTAAGGTCAAGGTTTCTGTGCTTGCATGTGGTTTCCTACATGGCTGGAACTTCCTCTGGCCAGGAAGCAGATACTAAAAAATCAAGTCTTCTTCCCCTGAGTAGTGTTCTCAGCATCTTTGCTGGGGAAGAGGAGGCCATTACTCTGGTCAGAGGCAGTGGCAGGAGCAGAGGTGGGCAGACAGCTCCTTCTAGGTCTGGGGAGATCTAGGCAACCTTAAAACAAGTTCTTTGGGTTTAAATGTCACCGTGCACTGGGCTGTGGAGTCAGAGGGTGCTCACTCCTGCTGTGTGGTGGAGCCTTCAGCCTTTCCGCGGGTCTGGTCTATGTCAGAAGACAAAAGCCTTGAAGGAGAGACTCATTGAGGGGTCAGTCCCTGCTACCTTGTGCAGCCTTGAGGGCAGGGACAGCCCAGTGAGCCTTGGCTGGCTTTCTGGTGCTCTGAGGGACTGCTCTGCCTCTGGACCTTGTCAGAACATGACATTGGGTGAAGACATGCGTTTGCTGGTGAGTAAGCAGGTCAGCTAAGGTCTGACACACGCCAAGCCACTGCCAGGATGCCTTGTAACTGCCCGATGTCACATCCAACCCACTTCCTGCTCCATCCTCCCAGCTACCGGTTGGGCAGCCAGTGCTGCCATGCTTCAGGGGCACCTCAGAGCCAAGTCCTGCCAGGCGGGTGCTTGTGGTTAGGAGCTGTGTTCCCGGTGCACTGAAATCCCACCAAGCAGCAGGCCAAATCCTGGGAAGGCTGCTTCTGGGCATAGATAAGCTGGTGTGACATTTAGCTAATGCTTTTGCTTTCAATGTCTATGTCTGGTGTCTTGCTGGCTGTCCACGGGCGTGTCTGAGGGAACCTCAGCTGAGAGCGTGTTCTTGGAGCTCCTTGAGCAAGGGGGCGGAAAACCCAGTGGAGCCCTTGCCTGCTTTCTGTGCAAGTGGAAGGCTGATGCTGCCAAGAGGCCCCATCCTCCTAGTGCTCTCCTGGCCCTGCTCTGCCCCAGTCATGAGCTCTGGAAGGCTTGTGACAAGCAGAAGAGTGGTTTTGCTTATGTAGCAGAGCTCTACTTGGGTGAACTTCACATGAACTTGTGAAGTTTCTTTGGCCATTTTCTTCCCTGATGAAGTAGGTGGGTCAGGAACAGGGAGCTGTATTGCATGGGGACCCAAGGCCTCCTTCCTCATGCTCCCTCATCATCTTCCTGCTGTGCCATGGAGGAGATATCTGCTGGCTGAGCAGCTCCTCTTCACCCTCAGCAGACAGATAGAGCTGTCTGGGCTACACTGGGACCCTGCTACCATAGCTGATGCCCTCCCTGGTCTTAGAGGGGATGGTAGGCACCCCATTGGAGCACCAGGGCTTTACTGACCTGCTCAAGGTCACCCAGGTGGTCTGTCACAGAGTTATATTCCCCCACCTCATCCTGCTCCCACACTTGACCTGGAGATCACACTTGCTAGCTTCCATGTCTCTGTTCATGCCACATTGTTTGGTCTGTCACCAGAAAAATTGTGGGTAAGGTAGGAAGAGGAACGGCTGGGGCTGAGAGCTTGTTGGCGCAGTCAGTCAGAAGGTGTGATTGCAGCCTGAGCCAGCCCATATTAACACAGGAGACAAGAGGTGGCATCCCAGGCCAGTATGTGCCAGGATGCAGTGGGCATCTAGAGGGTTTCTCCAGGTCCATGGGCTTCTAGGTCCCAAGGAAGCTGTCTTCCAGCACACAGCCAGGAGAAGCAGGTTGAGGAGCATGGTGGGATGAGCAGAGTGTCTTAGGAGCATAAGGGTGTCTCTACCCCACCTCTCACTCTTCAGGGGATGGTGAGGGGGTGGAAGGAGACAGCAGCACCCACCATGTGTTGAGGCTACCAGCTCTGTGAGATGTGTCCCAGTCTCTTGGTGATGGAGGAGGCCAAGCTGCTTATGTTCGGCTCAAAGCTCCTGCTTGGTGTAACCATGTGAACAGACATCTCCCAAGTGCTTTGAGAGAGCTCTGAGACGCTGGGTTTGGAGTGGTGTCCTCTCACCCTGTGCTACCACCTCCCATCTCCAGGCCCACCTGCAGCCATTGGTCTGCCACTCTTGCTCTTCTGTGCTGCCGAGGAGGACACACGTTGATTGTAGCCAGAGCCAGCAGATGCCTAGTGTACAGTGTCTATAACACTTTCCAGTGGAAGCTTCTTTGCTGACACCTTTGCCAGGCTTTAACCATTTGGGCTGAATTTTTCCACACTCACCTCTGCCTCAGGCTGAACTTTCTCTCTCCTTTTTTGTTGGGTTTGTTTTTTTTTTTCCAAGTTTCAAGAGAAGGTTGGGGGAAAACGGTAGCTTTGCCAATTATATTTTTTTAATTCTTCCTTCTTTTTGTTTGAGGACTTCTGGTGCCTCCACACTTTGGAAAAGAGACTTGAAATTTGGCAGGGTTGGTGCATTCCTGATGGAAATCAATACAGATTTGGTCAAATTGCTAGCCTCTGGATAGCATGGTTGTGGATGTTTGGAAAAGCTCTTCAGAGGCTAGCTGCTAAAGTCCCCAGCTGCAAAGAAACTGTGGCCACCACACCCACTGCTCTCCAGCTGGATTGAGCTCCTTCCATTCCAGTCTCTAGAGGCACCCACACAAGTCCAGAGAGTGGTGACTTCTTGGAGCCTGAGCAGTTGTTTGGTGCTCCTCATTACTAAGACTGTCTTTATCTCCATGTCCCATGCATGGCAACTGAGGCACTGGCTGAGGGCATCACCTGCCTCTCGCCCTCATGGTAGAGCAAGGAACAGAGCTCAGGTCAACTTGAGCAGTGTCTTGTCTCTAGACCAGAAGAAGCTGAGGCAACACTCAGTGAGAGGAGAGAGCATTTCCCAGTGCTCCTATGGCTTGCAGAACCTTGGGAAAGGTTGTTTGCAGCCCTGCCTCTCCTATCGGTGTGCTTATCAGTGCTGGTCACGTTGATGAGTGGATGGATGAGCATGTCCTGATGGTCAGAGGTTTGACCTAGTGATTGCTATGGTTTTTAATATTGGAGTGGAAATGTTTTTAATGTTGGTTTTTAATATTAGGGTGGAAATCTCTTCTACTTGCTGCTTTGGGGCCTCTGACAATTCCTCCACAGGGTCCATTATCCCTAGCTTGGGCTTCTCCACCTGATGGTATCTGAAAGCTTTCTGCAGCTAGAGGGAGAATAAAGTGACACGAGGTGGAAAAGCTCCAGTCTGACTGAGGCAGCAGGTAAACCTTGGCTGGAGGAAAGCCTGGCCGGTGGTGAGGTCTTCCCAGCTAGTGCTTTTACAAGGGTGCTCGAGCACTTGTGGGGTGTTTTCTAGCAAAATGGCAGAAAAAAATTGTCTTCTCCTCTTGGACCACAGCCTTTGGACCATGACTGCATTGGACATGCATGGAGGGAAGGTCAGCTCTGGCATCTGTGAATGGTTTTCTAGTTAGGTGGCAGTGACCCAGCTCCTCTTGCATTGCACCAGGTGGTGCTGGCCTGAGACCATCACCAGGGCTATGTGGTGGGGTTGGTCCCTTCTGCCAGAGGAGAAGACCTCAGTAGGTGCTGGGCTGGGAGCTGGTTGTGGAGCGAGCCGGGAGCAAATCCTGGTGTGCAGCTGTGCCAAACAGGGAGCCAGCCTGGGACATGCCACCAGCAGTCCAAGGAGATCCCCAGCGGAGGTGGCTGTTCTTGGTAGCGATGCCAGGGACACCCTGTGGGTCATGGCCAGTGTGCCCAGTGCTGCGGACTGGCTCCTGCTGGTTGCCTTCCAGTGCGAAAGGGCTTTTCTGACTCCAGTAAAATTTACCAGCTGGGCAGAAGCTCTGGAGCCGGGTGTGTGCGTTTGTCTGTTCTTCCATTGTGTCTTGGCTGTCGTCTTCTCCTCCCTGCCGAGATCAATGTCTGTGGCCTGCCTTTTATTACCCCTTTGGGTGCAGCTCTGGAAGTCTTCAGCCAGCCGTGCTGGTTTCCATCGCACAGCTTCGGTGCACTTGAGCAGCCTGGCCCCCATCTAGCTGGACAGCTTGAGTAGGTTGGTGGTCTGGAAGTAGGTTTCCACTGGAAGGGACACCCCTGTGATGGGTTAAGGAGGTCCCTTGGAGAGCTGTGAAGCGCAGGTGGGACATAGTTGGCTGAGGATGGAGACCAGCCACAGCTATGGGGGGGGTGAGCTCAGATGACCTCCAGAAGTCCTCTAGGGCCAGTTTTCTCCCATTTCATGGTTTTGGAGAAGAAGTTATTTCCAATGAAAGCCGGTTCTCACCAGCGTATTCTTCCTGGTGGCACCAGGTGGCGCAGGAGGGCAAAGGATTTGCTTGTCATCCTGGCAAGCCCGGGTTCAAATGGATTGCCTCTCACTGCTGTGTTGAGTCTGTAGGTCTCAGCCCCCATGGCATGTGGCTGTAGCCACATGAGAACTGCAGCCCCGGGGCCAGGCAGTAGGGATGTGGCTCCCAGGAGCCCTGTTTCCAGCAGCATGGGGAGCTAAGCCAACATCTGAATCATAGCAGGGTGCACAGGTGCTGTGGAGCCCCACCATCCCAGGAGCCCCACCATCCACAGCAGTGCAGAGGAGCCAGTCTTGCAGGAGGGCCCCAGTGGGTCTCAGCAGGGACAAGGAGGAGGCAGTGTGAGATGGTACCGTGGCCATGCTGAAACCCAGAGCATCCCTCCTGCACATGCTCGAGCCATCATGGGGGAAGACAAGTTAGTGCTTCCTCCTGGCTCCTGGGGGTCCCAGACGTTTTGCTTGGGTGCAGGTTGCGAGTACATGGTGGCAGCCCTCAGAGGAGCTGGGGTAATGCTATCCCAGCACCCGAGGACCCTGCTCCAATTGGGATGGTGCTCAGAAGCAACCACTGGCCCCATGCTGGCTGGGGTTGCCACAGCAGCTTCACCAGCAGCCTGCTCTGCTCCCTTCCAAGAAGTGGGTGTCAGGGCCCAAGCGAGGGCATGGGACCATGCTTGGATGGGCATGGTCTTACAACCCTTCTCCCTCCCCCCAGCATGGCAGCCAAGCCCCAGTTGCATGGCTGAGCATCTTCCCACTGAGCATCCACCTTCTGCTCTGTTTGGGTCCAACCTGGGGCCCTGCAACCCCACAGGGGTATTTTTTCCTCCCTTCTTTTGCCTTCAGTGATCTTTGAGACCAGGCGTCATATGACTCAGCTTCTGCATTTGATACCGTCAAGAAGAGTTTGCACACATGCAACTGTGTCACAGAGCGGAGCTTGTTCTTGGCAAGCCCAAGCAGGAATAGGGTTTCTCTCTGAAAGAGAGGCAGAAAGTCCCCGCTGCTCATCCACTTTTAACATGTGGAAGTCTGATTTAGCCGAGATGGTGCCAGCAGGTTGAAGTTGTCTTCCAGAGCACTCTTGACCTGCTCCAGCATCCGGGCTTGTGAGATCCTGGAAGGACAGAAGGAAGCACCATTGCAATGTAGAGCAGGTGCTCGGCCGGTCCCTCTGTGCTTCTGAAATCTGTCTGTCCTCCCGTCCCTACCTGCAAAGGTCCAGCCAGTTACAGGTGCCAGGAGCATTGGGCACATTTTGGGTACTGGGGCATGGTCAGCAGAAGTTGACACCGACATAGCTCCTGTGGAGAGCAGTTTGGGCACTGACCTTTAGGTCCTGTTTGTTTCTGCTGCCCGGTCCCTGAGAGCAGCTCGGGTCTGGAGGCAGCTCCTGACTTGAGCAACAAGCACCCAGCCAGCCCCGGAGTGCTGAGCTCCCTCTCAGTGATGCTGGGTGAGCTCAAGGTCACAGATGCCGCAGTGCAGAGGTTTGCAGGGGGCTCCAGCTTGTAGGGGGCAGAGGTTTTCAGGGCACAAGGGTTTGCCTGACATAGAGGTTTTCATGGTGCTGAGGTTTGGTGGGCACAGGGGTTTGCCTGGCACAGAGGTTTCCATAGCAGAGAGGTTTGCAGGGCACAGGGATTTCCATAGCACAGAGGCTTGGCTGGCACAGGGGTTTCCATGGCACAGGGGTTTGCCTTGCACAGGGATTTGCAGGGCACAGAGGTTTGCAGGGTACAGAGGTTTCCATGGCACAGGGGTTTGCAGGGCACGAAGGTTTGCAGGATGGCTACCAGCCCCAGCCAAGCTAGGCCCCAGGGCTGTATGCTTGGCTCTTGGCTCTGGAGAACTGGCTCCGTCTGCCTCCTGCCTGGCAGCTTTTGGGTGGTCATGGGGCTGTGGTCGCACCCAGCACTCCCTGTTGCTGCTGTGGGTACCGGGCACCAGGGAGGCCGTGCAAGGCTTCCCCATGAGCTTCCCTGTGGTCAAGGCTCGGGGCAGTCCATCCTGCTCAGTCCTGTCTCCATCAGGTTCCAGTTAAAACCAAATGTGTTCTCCAGCCTAAGCTGCGCTGCTGTTTAAGCCCTTCCAAAAATGAAACAAATACCCACGGACTGCAATTCGAATTGCAGCTCAATTAGGGCTCATTCCCAATGCGATCATAAAACCTCCAGTATGAAAACAAACAACCCAACCAAACCACATCCAAGCCTGACAGCATCCTCTGGAATGCCTTTAAAATAACAAGGGGGGAAGAGGAAGATGAAAGCAACGTGGCCAGTGGGAAGAGGGCTCGTGGGCCCCGAGGGGCAGCCCGGAGGTGGGCTAAGCAGGTGTGGGGCAGGGCGCTTTGGGATGGGAACTGGGGCAGAAGAATAGGGTAGAGACAGGGTGGGATGGAGAGCAGTGTGGAAGTGATGGGTACGATGGAGACAGGCCAGCTTGGGGTCCATGGAGTGAAGGGTTAGGCTGGATTCCATGGGGTGAGGAAGAGGAGGTTGCATAGGTGTTCCGGAGCGTGGTGGTTGTGCTCCGAGCTGCTCCAATGGCGGGTGTTGGAGCAGGACGGGACTGCGGCGGCGGCTGGAATGTGTGTCCTGCATAACCCTGGCTTGCACCGAGTCCAGCCAGTCTGGTGCCGCGGTTCGGGTTTCACGGGGGACTTTAAACCCGGCCATATTTAGTGTGCGCTTCACTGGCCTGTCAGGGAGGGGAAGCCACAGCACAACTAATAAAAAAAGCCAAACAAAAACAATGTAATTAAAGAGACTCAGCACTGTGTGTTCCCATAGCAAGAACATTTACCCAAGACTTCCTTGCTCAAATACTTAATGTCAAGCAGCAATTAAAGGCTGCCATTGTAGGGAGCGCAGTGAGGGGGGTTTACCCTGGCTGGAAGGTGGGAGCCCAGGGCTGAGCACAGCTCCCAGCAGCAGATCTGCCATCCCCAGTGCCTGTGCTGGTGGGGGAGGCACTGGGGGCTGCTGGCACTAGGAGGTGCTCCAAGGACACATGGTCTTGGTGACAGGGGATTCTGCACCCCGAGCAGTGGATCCTGAACCCCTCCATGCAGGGACGTCCTTGGTCTGTAATGCACATACCCACTTAGCTCAGTCCCCACAGAAATTTAGTATAACAGAAGCAGAAAAGCAGATTTTCTACATGCGAGCGTATGGGAAAGGTGGGCCAGGAGCTCTGCTGGGGTAAATCCGTGTGAAAACAGTGAAGCTGGTGGAGCTAAGCTGAGGTGCAGAGCCAAAGGCCTCACGTGGACATTGCTTCTCCCCTCATCATCTGCTTCCTGACCCAGGTCCATGGATGGAGCGTGTATGAGCCTCTGGCATTTTGTGTTTCCCCTCCCTCAAAGGATGGTTTTGGGTGCTCAGAGCCAGGCTGTGCCAGCCCGTGCCCCCATCAGAGCATCTCAAGGCTGGTGCTCATGGGCTGATGGTACTGTCAGCATCCTCTGCCTTGGACAGGGAGCCAGCCATTGCACACAGTCATCAGTGTCCTGGCAATGCTGTGTGTGCAGGCAGGGCAGGAGCTGCCCAGGAGGGACACACGTGTGTGGGCACAGCCAGGACGGTGCCACTTTGAGACTATGGCATGTACCCAACAGTAATCCTGACCATGATGGCAGATTGTCACAGGGGACCAAAGTCTGATTTTGGTCATATTTTAATGGGGGTTGAGCCACCTCTACAGGCTCCTTCTGGGTTCATTTCAAAACTGTGATCGGGATGCTTAATTAAAAAAAAAAAAAGAAAAAAAGGAAGAAGAAGCAGCATTATAGTGTCGCAGCAGAGTTTGCTGGAGCGTCTCTGCTCCCTTTCTCCCCAAAACATTCTGCTGGGCCTGCAGAAACGGGGTGTTTTATGGGAGGTCTCCACAGACTCTCAATAAGTGATCTACTTGGTTGGTTCTGAACCTCTCTTAGAGTCCTGTAGGCTCTGTCTCTCCCAAATTCAGAGTCTGTGATTTAGGAGAGAGGTGCGAGCAGGCTCTTCCCTGCTGTGCTGCACCAGGGGATGGGGCCATACCTCTGGAGGACACTATCAACTTGCCAGCTGGCAAGATGTTGACCTCCTCTTACTCCCGTGAGGAATCCTCCGCTTCTTCACCTGCAGAGATGCAGGGCACTGAATGCTAGTGAGATATTGCAGATCTTGCCCAGGATCTTCTCCTCTCCTCCAGCTTATTCAGGTACCAAACTGCTGGGAGTTGGTTTTCAAAGCCAATGCCGTGCCATGATGCGGTGGGGCTGTGTGGCCATGAGGGCAATTCTCTGCTGCCCAGGGTCACAAGGTCTTCAAGAAGCACCTACATGCTCCATGGCATGCCTGGTATGGAGTCAGCAGAGCCAACATGCAGCCACACCAGCATTGCCAAACCAGTGCCTGATACTTGGGATGCTCTGCACCAACCTGGGTGCCATGCAGCATCTCCTGGCCTTGCACCAGGATGAGCTCCTCCAAGCACTGGGCTAATAGCACTGGGCTTCTGGAGCTCAAACAAAAATTACTAGCAGGAGCAGGATCTATATAAGTTGTTATTGCTAAACAAAAGAGGCATGCGTGTTTCAGCTCCATTCAAAACAAAACCCAGCGGGTTTGCCAAGTGGTGAAAAAAGAGAAAATCTGTAGGAAACAAACAAACGATGCCCTGGATCTGATTTGGTGCCTTTTCCTGGACCCACGTTTCTATAAGCAAGTGCATTCTGCAGGCATGCAGATGTTTCCATGGAGCAAGAGCGTTTAGCTTCATCTTTGTATGGTCAGGTCATTGCATAATATTGAAACACCTTTGAGGTCTGCACAGCTCAGGATGGATAACTGGTGTGCAGGCTGCTCCTGTGAGTCCTGCCGCCTTGCAGGGATGCTAAGCACAGTGTTTTGTCCTCGCTTGGAGTGTGCCCTTTGGTGGGTTATGAAATCCCATTCTTTTGGAAGCGCTCCCCTACTCGTGCTTTGTTTTGGATCCAGTCTCTATTTCCCCAGTCCTGAAAATTTGCTTATATTCAGGCAGAAAGACTGGAAAATGCGAGTGCATCAGCAGCTCCTCTTTGTCCTGGGTGCTGCTCTTCTGGTTCATGTCCCCGTGACCTGAGAGGAGCTCATTTGCCTGTTAGGAGCTGGAGGGGAGTCCAGAGTGCCTGAGTGTTTGGTGCCTGAGTGTTTATGGCCATAATGTGTGATTTCCAAGTGTGCTCAGACAAGGAAAGATCCCTTGTGCTCAGATTTCTTTGGAAACAGCCTGTATATTGAGTTTGCTGGCTGATCTCTTGATGGAAGCTCCCAGTTTGGAGTGAGGTTGACTGGGTTGGGTTTGGTTTGGCTCTCCCCAGTAACTGTTTTTTAGTCTTCTCCTGTCCTTGGCCTATTCATTTTTTGGATAACCCTATGGACTGAATTGGACCGTGGTTCAGGAAAGCATCCCTAGATGTCGAAGTACCACTGATATCCACGGCATCACAAGGCTACAACAAGCTCTGCAAGGGCCCAGTCCTTCTTCTCCTCCCCATTCCAAGCCTTGTCCTTTCAGAGCATTAACACCCTTCATGCTGCATCTTTCGGGCTCCCTTTTTCTCATGCACAGAGCCCCATGGCTTCTCTCTTTGCTGCAGACAGTGGGGAGCAGCTCCCAGAAGTGACGGCCACCCATGCTGACCCCGAGGACGGGAGCATGGTGCTGAGCTCTGTGGGCTGGAGTCTGTCCTTGCTGCCAGCGTGGGCTGTCACCCATGAGTTAATCCCTTCCACGGCAAGTTGTGAGCTGTGGGGACTGGGCAGCCTCAATTTTTGGCTGGAAGGCCATTGCCACCAGCGACAGCATTGCTGGCACATGAGCCTTTTCACAGCCCCGTCTCCTGCTGGTGGGAGGTGGCATGGGGTGGCCACCATGGTCCCTAGCAGCCACATCTGGTGACCTTCAGAACAGTCATCTCCTCCCTGTCCGAGTGCCTCCAAGCCCTGTCCCCAAGATGGGAACGCATGGCAGCAGGGAGGACAAATCCCATGGTCCCCCTGGGGTTTACACGTCTGGTGCAGTGGGCACCCATGGGTGCTGGGGGAAGGATGGCTGGGTCCCTCTGGGTTCAGGGTGAGCAGGGCTCCTTCCAGCCAGCCCAGGGGCTGGGCTCTGCCAGGAACAGGACATCCCTGTTTGACATGGACTGGTTCTCTGCTGGAGGCTTAGAGAGGCTACACCCTAAACAAAATGCACTTAAAATCATGTAATTACACCAATTATTAACACTGTTCACTAGCCCAAGATCTGCAGTGTTGGAAACATTAAAACCCAGGATACACAGAAACCGCAATGTTATAAACTACCCAGTGGATTTGCTTTGTGTTCATTGCAGAAGGAGGGAGAAAGTGAAGTTGTCTTATGCACATCCATCTTCATGTGCTTTTAAAAACAAATCCTCGTGGCACTGGTTTCACGAGACAGGTCTGGCCATCTCTAACTCATCCCTTCACAGAACCTCAGCCTTTTCCATGGAGAGGGTGATGGAGTTTGTTAGGGTGTGGATTTACAGTGTCGCAGACATGATGTCCACACCATCTCCTAGATGGTCTCAAAGACATCCCACAGCCAGCAAACTGAACTGCTGGGGCAGGCAAAACACCCATCCCCCACTGCCATGTTCACAGGAGGTACGTAAATAATTAGCAACAAGAACCGATTGTGGTGGAGATAAATTTAGTTTGGCTGCACTATAAAGGCAGTGAAGGTGGGATCTCCTCCTACCACCTCCCCGCAGGATGGGGCTTTGCCATCAGGGTGAGCTGGTGTTGGCTGGTTGTACCTTTAGGGCACGGCATCTGTGGATGTTGTTTTCAGTTATCAGTTGCTCTACCACGAAGTTTAGCTCTAGATAAATCAAGACCATTTCACTAAGTCCAGATGACTCATAATCACAGGGAAGGAAACTCTTTTATCTTTGGGGCTGCCGGTTTAATATAGATAGATATTCACTCCTGAGCTCTGAATAATTTCCGTCTCTTTACTTCTTATTAAAAGCAAATCAGGTAAGGGAAATAATGAGAAATTTCTCTGTGTTGCCTCTGTTTCTACCATTGCTGAGAGATGTTCCTCCAAATTGTGCAGTCTGCCTGCACTGGGTCATTTGCCATATATTTTAATTGGCAGAAAAAAAGTGCTTTTGCTCCAAAGCACCACTCCTTTTTTAAGCCTTGACTCTGCAGACCTGGATTGAGCAGGGATCCATTACAACAGGGTCTACTCTTACTTTCAGAGAGGTATTTTTGGGGTCTTCCTTCCTTTCCTGATGTGGGAGAGCATTATTGCCTCCTTGGATGAAGGAAAACCACAGAGGAATTAGGTGTCTTGTTGAGGAGCCTGCTAAAAGAGACGTCTTCACCTCCAAGCAGCAGCTGGAGGTGGAGAGAGGAGGACTTGGACAACAGGGAGCTCTTAAACACAAGAGAAAGGGCAAGGTTTTGCTTGAGAGTCTCTTGTGTCAATTATTTATCTTTATTTCTCTTTCCTAAGTATGTCAGATAGCACTTTGCTTTTTGAGCTTGGTCCATGGGTCAGGGCTTGCCTTCCTGGTTGCCTCTTCCTGTCAGAGTAACCTGCCTGCACAGGCACAGGTGGTTTTTCTCTCTTAATTTCTGTCCACCAGTCATGGTAGAGCTGCGTGATGCTTTTCTGCTCCTTTGATATCTGGGGTCTGCCATCTGTAGAGGCTTGTATGTGCCGTGTGTGGAGCCCTTGGCATGAGGAGCCTTCAGTAGTGGCAGTGCCAGGAGCTCTCCATGTCCGTGATGAAATACAGTGTGCTCAGGCTGCCACAGCTGAGGACTCTGTCCAGAGCCTGGTAGATCTGAGTAAGCCCAGGACTGGTTCTCCCGCCATTCCCTGCGTTGTGCAGGTCTTTCCCCGTGTGGTGTTGCTCTCCTGGTGGAGAGCTGCTCCCCTTCCTCCCCACCAGGACCAGCTGGACCTTTCTGCACCAATCTCACCAACCTCCGCATGGTTGCTTCAGGGTCGTCTTGCCACCTGAAGCTCATGTGGCTGGTGTTCATTGTCTGTATCGTCCGTAAAGCTCCATGTTCAGATAATGCCCATCCCTGGAGGAATCCAGGGCAGCAGCTTGACACCGCAGCTTAGACCACACTCAAGACCTCTAAATCTGTAGGCTGAAGCCGGTGAGAGGAATGATTGGCAGAAACCAACCTCCCCACCATTTTCTGCTTTTAAATATCACGGTAATAAAAGAGAAAATCATTAAAGGCCGCCAGCAGCCCACTGCACCTAATCTGAAATCAGGATGATGAAGAGCACATTGCAAGGTTGTTATTCATATCCTGCCTCCTGATGATGGCTTTATAAACATCATCATCATCATCATAGGCACAACCTCACGGTAGCGTTTTGTCATGACCTTCTAGGCAACTGTCGTGCTTTTTATCACACTTACCCCTTGTTTGATATTTGACCAATAAAGCGATATGGGGAAGACCTTGCCCCTAAATATCTGACCTTATACACAGGGGCATGAGGTCAAAACAGAGAGAAACTGTGTTAAGTGTGGTTGCGCTACATGCTCTTCAGACGTGTTGCTCCTCTCCTGGGAACGGTGCCATGGGCTACGGCAAGACAGGGATCAGATATTTGACGCCAGTCAAAACCCTTGGTGCTGTCAGGGATGACTCATGGGCAAAAGCCCCATGCAGCAGCGAGGCCATGCACACGCTGAAATGAGGGACTCTGTCTGGTAGGGATGAGGGCTGGGTAGGGACAGGAGGGTCACGGCTTCAGGGAGAGGGGTGGCTTCCACTCTGCGAAGCCAGGAAAAGATACCAGCTTTCCTAGTGATTTGTACATTTTTATCATGGCTATTTAAAGAAATCAAAATCAGAGTGGAGAAAAGATTTTGTAGCTTAATCACTGTGGATGGAGAAGGTGAGGAGCAGCTGTGTCTGCTGGTGAGGAGGGGACTAGGGATCCCTAGTCCCCAGTGGGACCTGGAGTTGTCTTGGTGCCATTAGAAATAGTCTTTTGCCCATTCCCTGCTCTCACTTCGCTTTCAGAAGGTGCCTTTTGCTGGAATAAAGACCCCAAGGGAAGTCACATACCAAAGAGGGCTGAGGGACAATGAAAAGCACAGGAGGTGGGTTCCTCCTGGGAGGATGGATGTGGAGAGGGGGCACAGGCTGTCCCAAGCCAGCTGCATGGTGGGCAGCACAGGGCTGGTGAGATGTCATTCCCTGCAGCCCCCAGTGCCTGAGGGGGTCTGGGCAGCCCTGGATGGGGTAGCACATCTCTGGAAGAGGTGGATGGTGGAGACTGGGCCTAAGGAGAGATTGGGGAGGGACTTTTTACGAAGGCTCGCAGTGATAGTACAGCAGTTCATAGCTTCAAACTGGAAGAAGGTAAATTTAGATTAGAAATTAGGAGGAAGTTTTTCACTCTGAGGGTGGTAAGACACTGGCACAGGTTGCCCAGGGAGGTTGTAGATGCCCCAACACTGGATATGTTCAAGACCAGGTTGGATGGGTCTTTGTGCAACCTGGTCTAGTGGGAGGTGTCCCTGCCCATGGCAGGGGAGTTGGAACTGGATGATCAGGGAGGTTGTATATGCCCCAACACTGGATATGTTCAAGACCAGGTTGGATGGGTCTTTGTGCAACCTGGTCTAGTGGGAGGTGTCCCTGCCCATGGCAGGGGAGTTGGAACTGGATGATCTCGAAGGTTCCTTCCAACCCAAACCATTCTATGGTTCTGTGACTTCCCCAACATGATGGATGGGGACATGCTGCAGAGCTGAGAAGCCTGAGGTTGCTTGGGACACCCCAGCTCCAGGGTGGTGTGCGGCCAGACCGGCCCTCGGGTCTGGAAGGAAATGTCTCACCTGCAGGGTTTGTAAGAGCATCTCGGGACCCCTGCAGGGCCAGCAGCAGTGATAAGGAGAAGGAATGGACTGGCCTTAGCTGATAACAGATGGATGAGGACTTTGCTGGCACTGGCATCCTCGGTGCTGCCCAGGCACTGCTCCATCTCCTGAGTCATATTCTGGTCCCAACACTGCAGATGTGCCTCTGCTTTTCTGGCCCATCCTCCATGCCTCATTTCCCCACCTCCTTGCCCTTTCCCAGGTCATCCTCCCCTAAAATGACACAGCAGATGCGGGATCTGCAGCTGGCGCAGGCCAGGAAGCCACCAGGCCCTTCCTCGCCAAACGCGGCCAAGAGGCTCTACCGAAACCTGTCAGGGAAATTCCGTGTCAACTACACATCCTTCGACGAGGGCAGCCTGGCAGGACGGGGTGAGAAGGAGAAGCTCCGCAAGTCCTACCTGGTCAGTGCCCATGGCTCTGTCCACCCTATTGTGGCTGGGAAGATGGGGATGGAGGGTCCATGTGTGGGTGATGCTGTCACCTGGGTGGAAGCCCAAGAGTCCTCAGCATCATCCAGTTGTGTCTGCAAAGAGTTGATGCTCCCAAGCCCCTGGGACCAGGGTAGCCTGCCTTGTTTGGGTTTGTTGGGTGCTAGTGAGGGGCTGGGGTGCTTGGTGAGGTCAAGGAGGGTGCCCTATGCTCATCCAACCTGCGTTTCTCCTTCCACCCAGTTCCAGAGCAATGCTGCTCTCTTCGAGGCTGTGGAGCTGCAGGACCTAGACAGGGTGCATGAGCTGCTGAAGCAGTACAGTCCTGAGGAGCTGGACCTCAACACCCCCAACAGTGAGGGGCTACTGCCTCTGGACATTGCCATCATGACCAACAATGCTCCCATCGCCAGGGCCTTGCTGCAGGCAGGAGCAAAGGAGAGCCCACACTGTGAGTTGGTGTGAGGGAGCTGTGCCATGCCTGTCACCTGGGTCTCCAGCCTGGTGGAGCAGGACACCAGGTGGAGTGGGGTCTGGGTGGGGAGATGGTCACTGAGCTCTGGGAAGCTGGCGCAGGTTGTAGCATGGGCTCAGGTGGAGCCGTGTACTTGAGTGAAGCTCAGGAGCAGGACAGGGAGAGGAGGGTGAGGTCTTGGGGTGTGGACTTGGTGCCAGCAGAGGCTGGGCTTGTCCTAACCACCTTCTCTTTGCTCCTTCTACTGCCCTCCCACAGTCGTGAGCCTGGAAAGCCGCTCGCTGCACCTCTCCACGCTTGTGCAGGAAGCAGAGCAGCGTGTCAATGAGCTGATGGCGCAGGTGGTCAACGAGGCGCCCAACACTGACTGCTCTGAGAAGGAGAAGCAGCTCAAGGCCTGGGAGTGGAGATACCGGCTTTACAAGCGGATGAAGGCAGGGTTTGAGCATGCCCGTGAGTGCCTACAGGAGGGCCTGGGGGGCAGAAGGAGCAGAGCTGTGCATAGTCCAGGTGTGGGGCTGAACCAGCACCCATCAGAGGGTCCCTGCACCCTGTAGCTGGGGCTGGCTGTGTGGGTGTGTGAGGGGGCAAGCGCTCCAGGAACATGTCCCTGAGTGCCAGGAGGGACACTGAGGGGTTCAGAGTGACCGTCCTCGGTGTAGTGGTCCCTGTGCTCTCTGTCCCCAGGAGTGCCGGATGCCCCCACCAATGTCCACCTCTCCGTGGCTAGCAGCTCCTCAGTGCAAGTGACCTTCTGGGAGCCCCTGAGCGTCAACTCAGCTGTCGTCACCAAGTACAAAGGTAATGACTGGGGTCCCCACACCAGCACAGGAGACATGTAGCAATGACAAGCACCTTGGGTGTGCCAGGGGAATGTGCTGGGCTGCTCACCCTGTGCACACCCCACCAGCCTGCCGGGGCATGGGCGGTGCTGCCGAGCCCCCATCAACCTGCCTTTCTGCTCCAGCATGGAGAAGCCAGGGCTGCACACTGTGATACCACCTGGCTGCCACCCAAACGGCCCGAGCCGGACTAAACCACCCTCCTGCACCATGGCAAAGCTCAGAGTGCCGCTTGGTTGCCCTCTGCCTTGTCCTGCACACTGCAGGGCTTTGCCATCCTGCCTCTCCTGCACCCCTTGCCCACTTCAACCAGATTTTTTTGGGTTCTGGGAGAACTTCCTCCATCCCCAAACCCTGACCCATTGCTTGAGGGTGCTGACCCTGTCTGATGTAGCTTGGTGAAAAGGACCGCAGCTCCCCGTGCCAACCCCGGCTCTGGTGCTGCCTGCAGTCCCTCTGCAGCTGCTGGTCCTGACAGGCATCAGCTAGCTCTGGTAGCCTATCCCTGCATGGGGGCCATGTGGCACCTTGGGGTCTGTCTCCTTTCAGTGGAGTGGAGCTGCTCCCCAACCTTCTCACCACCAGTGGGGGAGGCCGTGATCGACAAGCTGAAGAACCTGCACTTCACCATCCAGGGGCTGGTGTCGGTGAGCTCTTGGGGTGCCCCATGGGGGTCTGGATTGTGGGGAGAATGCTCATGGCCAGGAAGAGCCACTGGCCATGGTGCAACCATGGGATCGTTCCCTGCAGCTGATGCTGGGAGGGGGCAGGGCATTATTTTGAGCAGGAGGAATGGGATTGTGCCGTGGTGCAGAGCTAAGAATGTGGGGCTGGGAGAGGCATCTGTCCATCCCCACACAGCCACAGCTGCCCTGGCAATGGGAAAACCTCCACACGGGGTGCCCAGGGACTCCTGGGGGAAAGGCAGAATGGGCCCATTCACCCAGTGCCTGATTTATCCTCTGTCCCTCACCCCACTCCCATCTCCACCCATGGTCCTCCTGGGCAATAAATCAACAGCTTGTTCCTCTGCCACCTGCACAGATCGACCCCTTGCACCAGCGCACTGGAGATGGGGAGACCAGCCCCGTCTCCATCTCCAGGGGCTCACAAGGTCGCGGGCTGGCAGGGGCTGGGGCTCCCTGCTGTTTTATCTCCCTGAGAACCGCAGGGGCCATGCTGCCTGGCAGCTGTCCCCTCCCTGGGGGCTGCCCTCCAGCTGCAGGATGGGGACCAGGGTGGGATGGAGCTTGGGGTGGGAACATGAGGAGAAGCTGGGATGGATGGGGTAGCCCTTACCAAGGAGGCACAGTGCCAAAGGTTCGGGGTAGACAGACACCACCGGCTCAAGGACCGGCAAAGCTCTTGATGTGGTTAGGTGGGCTTAGCCAATGCAGTGATGCCAGAGTCCTGGAGCCACTGTCAGGGCAGGAGGGCTGCCCTGGTGTGTGGCAGGACAGGGTCTGAATGGAGCCTGGAGCGGTGGAGCTGGCCCGAGCCCATCAATCATGCTTTCAGAGCTGCTTCACAGGCTCCTGTCCGCCTTCATGAGTGCCTGGAGGCCTTGCAACATTTGGCAGCTTGACCGAGCTTTAATCAGAGGCCTTTAATCACTGTCGCTGTGCCACAAGCCCTCGACAGCGCTGGGCCAGCTCCCTGTCTCCAGAGGCTGGATCTTTGCTTGTCCCAGTGGGAAGGCAGCGCCCCAACCCTCTAGGCTGTGGAAGCCCCATGTCCATGGAGCAGCTCCGGGCAAGGAGAGCTTCCCCCTCAAACCACTCACCTGGGCTGTGGGGATTCTCTAGTGTCTGTTAGCAAGAGCTCTGTACAGCTGGGGGAGGTCAGAGCTGGTGACCTGGACTGCGGGCTCCCAGTTTGGTTGCAGTGGTGTACTGGACTGGGGGGGGATCCTCTTTCCCTCGCGTGCCAAGCTGGGAGAGGTGCCGGTGCGCTGAGTGTGGCTTCCCTCCTCACAGGGCACAGCCTACTACGTCCAGGTGTCTGCCTACAACATGAAGGGCTGGGGTCCCCCGCAAGCCTCTGTGCCCCCTTTTGCGATCCCTTCCAGTAAGTACCACTGGGAATGCCCGTGGGAGCCAACACCAGCTGTGGGATGGATGGGGGGAGACAGCAGCTCCTTGTGCCATCTGAGGGTCCCTTTCACTGTAGGGATGGGGTCTGGTGGACCTCAGAGCAGAGGCAGCATTTGGGGTCTCAGGCCAGGCAGCCCTCCCTGTGCCACCACATGCTCTTGCCCATCCAGCCCAGCCCCAAGGACCTGCATTCCTTGTCACCGAGCTGGGATGGGATCACAAACTCCACTGGCAACCAGCTCTAGGCTGTCAGCACTCGCCTCCTCACACTACCACCAGGGCAGGAAAAGCCACCCAGTGTCACACAAGGCTCCCCAGGGCACTGATGGAGACAAGCCAGGACTGAACTGGGCAGTGGTGGAGTCCCCGTCCCTGGAGGGGTTTCAAAGCCATGGAGATCACAGAACCACAGAATGTTAGGGGTTGGAAGGGACCTCAAAAGATCATCTAGTCCAATCCCCTCACTGGAGCAGGATCAGATGTGGTGCTGAGGGACATGGTTTAGTAGTGACCTGCCAGTGGTTGGATTCAATGATCTTAAAGGTCTCTTCCAACCAAAACAATTCTGTAATTCTATGACTGGACTGGAGGGAACAGCCACAAAGGATGAAATTCAAAGATAAGCAGATTCCAAGATGTCCTCTGCCCTTCACCTCTGGTCCCTGGATGTGTGAGAAGCAACCCTATGTGCACCTGGGGAGGCTGAGCCCATCCTGACAAGCAGGTCCCCGCCACTGTTCTCACCAGAAGCGGCGGACCGGGCATGGTGCTGCTGCACGTGAGCTGCGAATTATGGGTTGAGTTGTGCAAACACCATGCGTGGCTCTAGCTGCAGATACAACAGTATGGAGAGACGCAGAGGTACATTTGCATATATATGAATGTGTATAGGAAGCCAACCCATGCACTGCGCTGCCCTGGCTTCACCCTGTCCTGGCAGCGGGTGTCAGTCGTGCTGGCACCCACTTGAAAGCCCCTTTGCCGTCGGGTGACGTTCCCTGTGACCAAGTCCATTGATACAGAGTGCAGCTGAAGTGTATCAGGCACAAGTGGGTTTTATTTATTTTTATCTCCCTTAATATTTCTCCCTTCAGCAAAGATCCCTCCCTGGCCCGGCAGAGTATAGTCAGGCACCTCCCTGGGTGTTTTGAAAGCTCCTAAAAATAGTGGTGAGCCCCAGCCAAAGTTAACAGAGCTGAACTTTCCATGGAAAACAGCAGCAGGCAGGACACGGGGGGGTGTTCAAAGCAATTAATGTAAAGCTAACGTAAAAGCACCGGCAGGTCCCTGACTTGCTGGCAGAGGAGCTTATTTTTGTGTTTGCTGAGGTGAGCCCAGCTCTCAGCACTCTCCCAGACAGAGCTGCCGCTCCAGGGAGGTTCTGGAGGAAGACACTGTACAGAATTTTCTTTTTTAAGGCCAGCATAGTGCGGCGGCAGCAGCAGACGCGAGCTTGTTGTGTCGCTCTGCCCTGTCCGCTGCAGGGTGGCTGGTGGCCATGGGTGCTGTGCAGGGCTGGGGTGCTCCTTGGAAGAGTGGCACAAAACTGGGGATCTCCCAAAGCCCAGCTTGCCCCAAAGTGCCCAGCACCCACTCCTGCTGCCATGCTATCCTGTGAGACACCTGGGTGGGGTGCCAGGAGGTGCCATGGAGAGGAGGGGATGGGAGCCCCTTTTTCCTCCAGGCCCCAGGGTGCCAGGGGTGATGCTAGTCTGTCCTCTACAGACTGGCGGGAGTATGATGGCCGGGCCCCACGGCGAAGGGGACAAGCTGAAGCTCTGGACCATCTTCTGGGCCAGGTGAAGACTGTCCACCAGCACTGTGTCTGCCACGGTGAGTGCATGGCGCAGTGTGGCTGAGGGGGTGGGGGATACAGCTGGGCCCTCTGGGGTTGTGGTGTGGTCCAGGGGGCTGGTATGGTACCAGGAGTAGGTCTGTGCCATGGATGAACATAGCAGGGAGAGAGCCCAGGCAGTGAAGACCTTGGCAGAGCCTTCCCACTGGGTTGGCGTGCTGTGCTGCAGGCTGCCAGTGCAGCTTGTCATCTGCTGCAACATCCTCTGCTCTCTGCTCCCCAGAGCCATGCAAGAACCAGCCCCAGAGCAGGAAGCACTCGGTCTCCAAGAGCCTCAAGCACCTCTTCCACCCTGGCAGCAAGTTTCTCAAGACGCTGAAGCGGTGAGGGGCTGGTGCGCGGGAGTGGTGGCGAGCCCCTCTCCCAGGGAGGATGTAGACCTGCCCACTCTGGGTGCAGCCAGGAGCTGTGTGTGCAAGCTGGGGACTGGGGGTGCTCAGAGGTGGGTCCTTGCCTGGAGCAAGCTGGTGGTGTCTGTGGACATGTGTCCCATTGCCCAGAAATCAAGCGTTTCTCCTTAGTGTTTTCATTTGGGCTGGTCAAACTGCACCCGTACCAGATCCCTGCACCATCTCCAAGAATCAGCCAACACCCCCCACTCCTGTAGGCTCCGCCACCCTCCCACCACCCATCTTTCCACTTGGCTCCCAAGCACCCCAGTGTGTCTCCTGCACAGGCCTGGCCCCATTGTCCTCCCTTGTGCTGGCCAGGACATTGACCATGGCATCAGCTGTGGCATCATCGAGGCTCACCTTGCTGACAGTCTTGGGCACCTGCTCCTGTACTGGCCGTGTGCCTCTTCTGCCACAGGCTGTTGGAGAGGAACTGCCTGAGTCCTGGGACAGGACATCTCCCCTGTCCATGGGAGAGAAACCCTTTGAGAAATGAAGCTGGCAGCTGGGGGTAACACTGAAGTCTGTCTTCCCCCTGTGCAGGGGCCTCTACCTGACAGCCATCTTCTACAAGGACGACAACATCCTGGTGACCCATGAAGACCAGATCCCTGTGGTGGAGATTGATGACACCTACTCCTGCCTGCTCATGCAGGATTTTCTCTGGTTCACCAAGGTGGGTGGCCCAGAGACCCTGTGCTGTGCGCTGGGGTGCAGTGTGTCTCCTGACACACCTCTGTCTTCCTGGCCACCACCTTGGGTGCTGCTGAGATGATGGCCACCACCTCAGACACTGTGTGGTGTGGTACAGAGCAGGACATGCAGGGTGCTGCTTCCTGGTCCTCCGCTGTCCACAGACATGCAGAAAGGGCAAGCTGGCAGCTCAGGGTCAAAATGAAGAGAGGCTAGGAGAGCTGAGGTTGTTCAGCCTGGAGAAGAGAAAGCTCCAGGAGGACCTTCTTACTGCCTGTCAGTACTTGGGCCTGTCAGAAAGATGGGAACAGAGTTTTTAGCAGGGCCTGTTGGGGCAAGACAAGGGGGGATGTTTTTAAACTAAAAGAGGGAGATTGAAACTAGAGAGAAGGACGAAATGTTTTACAATAGGGGTGGTGAGAGCCTGGCCCGGGTTGCCCAGAGAGGTGGTCAATGCCTCATCCCTCAAATCATTGCAGGTGAGGTTGGCCGGGGCTCTGAGCAACCCGCTCTAGTTTCAGACGTCCCTGCTCACTGCAGGGGGCTTGGATTAGATTACCTTTAAAGGTCCCTTCCAACTCAAACCATTCTATGATTCTATGAAAATTTTTTCCTGGATCCTCCTTGTCTGCTGAAGGAGAGAGCTATCTTCTCCCTCTTTCTCTTGGCTGTCTTCAACTCAAACCTAAGAAAGTCTCAGTCCTAGACAAGGACAGATATCTGGGTGGGCACAGCATGGTACTTCTCTTAGGTACAGGCTCTGGAGGTATCTCGGGGTGCCTGTGGCATAGGAAATCACACCCCTGCTGAGGGGTGGTATGTGCCCATGCACATTCCCACCCAATTCGAGCAGAAAGGCCAATGGATTTCTCCAAAACACCTCTCTGTGAACTGGCTGCAGGTCATGGTGGCTGGTGGTGATGGCCCTTTGGTGTGCTGCAGGTGTCGTGCATGTGGGACGAGATCCTGTGGCTGCGGCAGTGTGTCACCGTCTCCCAGTCATCCTGCTCCTGCATCCTGCAGACGCGCTTCAAGATGCTGCTGGCCATCTCGCAAATGCAGGTGGGGTGGGCCTGAGGGAGGAGCAAGAGCTTTTGGGGTGGGTGTTGTGGGCCAGGCACCAGCAACAAATGGATGTGCTGCACCCAGGAAAAGCCCAGGCTCTGCCTGGCCTGCCCATGGCTCAGTCAAGGACAGGACTGGGTGCTCCTGCCTTGTCCTTCCTGGTAGGACCTCGGTCATGGGGTGGTGGGATGTCAGGCTTCATGGCACTCTCACGAAGAGGGGCTGCCCATGGGTGCTTTGCTGGGCAGGCTGGTTTCCAGCTGGCAGAGGGGAGACCCTCAGCCACATCCCAGCTGCCCGGACCTACAGAGCCTGTGTGTCGAGGATGTCCCCTCACCCACTGCTTTTTCCTGCCCTCCCATCCCATTGCTCAGGGGCTGCTGGGCATCCAGGACCTGGGGCAGGTCTTCTTCGAGCCCGTCAAAGACAAACAGGGCAACATCCTCATCATCACCTTGAAGGAGGTGAAGACCAACCAGACCTTCGAGAGCGTCCGCTGGGTTCCCATCTGCAAGCTGCAGACCAGCCGCAAGTCAGTGTCCTCTCCGGAGGAGCCCACCGCCCTGGACACGCTGCTGATCTCCATCCAGGTGCTGCACTGATGCCACTGTGGCAGGGGAATGCAGTGGGCTCCATCACGGGACCACCAGCATTCCTTGCTTCCCCTCAGGCTGGAGAGGCCTCAGCAGAGCCCAGGCCACTGAGGGTTCAGCACTGGCTGCAGACAGAGGTGGGGCAGAGCCCAGCCAGCCCACAAAAATTCTGTTGCTTCGAGGGGAGGCATCAGGTGCTGGATTCATCCCAGCAGCATGGGATTGTACTTCATGTCATAGAATGGTTTGGGTTGGAAGGGACCTTGATCATCTAATTCCAACCCCCCTGCCATGGGCAGGGATACCTCCCACTAGACCAGGTTACTCAAAGCCCCGTCCAACCTGGCCTTGAACACTTGCTCTGCTGCTTCCCTTCTGCCGGCTGGGCTGGCTGTGCCATGGTAGCCAGCAGAGGGGCTGAAGAAAGCCCTGCTGCGAGGGCTTGCTCAATCCAGCAGCGCTTTCTCCTCAGGACAAGTTGGCTTACCACCAGCGGAGCAGCCATGCCCTCTCCCCGGGCCTCTACCTGGGCTACTTGAAGCTCTGCAGTGCCGTGGATCAGATCCGAGTGCTGGTGCCAGAGCAGCTCCCCAACATCCTGTGCCATGTCAAGATTCGCTCCAACCCCAACATCTCCAGGTGGGGCTTGCAGGCAAGCCAGGCTCCTCTGTCCCATCCAACGTAAGACCACCCATCACCTCCTGCTTCTGCTCTCAGTGTCCTGGCAGAAGCCAGGGCAGGACAGCCTGGAGCTGGAGCAAACCAAGGTCCCACTCTACCTCTGCAGCTCCCACATCCCTTGCGGTTCTGCACTGGCTGGGGAAGGAACAGCCAGGCGAACACAGCTCTTGTAGCGATTGCATGCTCAGGTCTACCCCAGGCTGCTCCCTCCTTCACATCTCTATCACTATCCTTCTCCAGAGAGGAGTGGGAATGGCTGCAGAAGATGGCCAGTGTGGAGGAGCCTGCTCCTGCAGAGCCAGAGGCTGAGACCTCCCAGAACCACTTGTTTCAGGAGCTCCAAGTGGCCATCAAGGAGCTGATGACCCTGGTCAACATCCCGCTGCAAGAGGTATGGGTGAGTGCTGAGGTCTGGGGAGGTGGGAGGGGAAGGGGCCATGCAGCACCATGCTGGTCATTGTGGCAGGCAGGGTACCACAGCCACTGGTCCTTCTTTGAGGGCCTCAAGCATCAGTGAGATTTTACTCCCATGCAAATAAAAGGCAAGTGATGGACAACCAGTATCTGAAGCATCTGCCTGCACAGGGACAGTGTCCACAGGAGCTGTTTGTCTTACCCTCATGCATAACTCCAAAGCAAGGATGGTGAATCTGGGTTTGCATTATTGCCTGCTGTGGGTTTGGTTCTGGGCTCAGCCCTTGCACCACAAGATCAGCTCATTTTTGCCCCTCCAAAGCAGGATGGTCCATGGCCAGTGGTGGGATGGAGCTGCAGCCCTTTGGGCCAGAGGGTATAGGGAGAAATTCCTCCTCTACTGTGCTGAATATTCACTGCAAAGGTGCCCACCAGCCCCAGTGCCATGCACATGCTTCTGGCTGGGCAGCCATCTCTCTGAGCAGGGCTGAGACCATCGCTGGTGGCATTTCTCTGAGACCTTGTCATAGTGACCTTGACCAGAACTTTAAAGACTTTTAGGAGAAATAAGAGAGAAGGGAGCTTTACAGATTATGCCAGAAGCAAGGAGCATCTGGTTGTGTGCTGAAACAGCAGTGTCCCCTGGCTGCAAGTGGCCCCTGAGGACTCCTCTGTGGATGAGGACTTGGTGGAGGGCTCACCAGGTGATGTTTGCAGCTGTTACCTGCAGTGTCTTCTTGCAGGCCAAAGATTTCCGTCTGTACAGCCAAGAGGTGCTGGACTTTGGGGGCCAGGTCTCCTTCCTCCTGCTGTTGCCTCCATCAGATGATGTCTGCACTGCTCCAGGCCAGAACAACCCCTATACCCCTCGCTCTGGCTTCCTCACATTGCCGCTGCAGATCTTTGAGATAGGTGAGGAGAGGAATGACAAAACCCAACCTTGCTGGTCTCCTTGTCCTCTGAGACCTGACAGCTGGGACAAGCAGAGGGGTGGGCTGGAGCTCCTTCACCTTCCCCAGGAGAGGAGGGATGGAGGGAGTGCTGAGGGCTGTCCAGGTAGGCTAGAGGACAGCATTTCCTCCTCCCTGTGAGTAGGAAGGAGCTTGTAGGGCATCCACAGCAAGAGACCTGATATTTTTCATCCCCCCTGTCTTCTTTCCTCTCTCCAGTCCACTTCTTCACGTACGACCGGGAGTTCATCACCCAGTACTGCCAAGTGTCTGCTCTCCTGGAGCTGGAGTCGCTCCTCTCTCAGCAGAGCCTCAGGGAGGCCTTCTCTGATGCCGAGCTCTCCACTGCAAAGCAGAGGCACCAGCAGGTCCAGGACTACCTCCAGGTATGCAGAGCAAGGGTGTGCTTGGAGGGAGCCAGACTCAACGGTGCCCACGGGACTTGACCAAGACAGTCGTGCCCTGGATGAGCTGCAGGAGCATCACTGGTCTTGGTAGCTCTGACCCCATAGGGTGTCTCAGATGGGCGGCAGCAGGCAGGGCTTTGTCTAGCAACTTCTTACGGCAATGACTACATTGAAAATAGTGATTAGAGACCTGGAGGCTCCTGCTCTGCAGGTCTCCAGCTTGTTAGAAGAGGGTCTGGAAGTGCTTTTTGGGATGGACGTGTGAAAGAGCACCTCACGCTACCCCCTTTCCAGCACCCCTGCCTGCATCAGGCAGGTCCTCTGCTGAACTGGCAGCTGCTGGTGGTCAAAGCTGCATCTTCCCACCTGAAAGGACTTCCTTGGGATTTCCTGACTCGGGGGTTGCCCCAGAGCTTTCTCCTCTTGGGAAAGGTGTATGGGGAGAGCCCATGTTTTGCTGTTGTCTCCTTTTCAAAAGGGATCCTTCGTTTCCTATTTTGGCAGCAAATGGAGGAGATCTGGCGTGAGATGCGCTGGATTATGGATGCCCTGCAACACGCCCGGTACAAGCAGCCCTCCTGCGGCGTGTCTCTCAGCAGCTTCCTCAGCGAGGCCAGCAGTGCAATGAAGGAAAAAACCCAATCCACCTCATCCCACCTCGACTACCTTCCCTCCCCAGCGCCTTCGCCAGACACCAGCCGCAAGCTCAACTCCTGTAAGGACCCAGCTTTGCAAAGCTCCTGCCAGGTGGACTTGGGGAGCTGCTCATGCTTGGGGAGGACCAGGAGGGCTGCTCTGGCTGGCTGTGCTGTGGGGGTGCAGGCAGGGATGGTGTAAGGCATATGGACGGTTGGGCCAGGACCTGCTCTGCCTGTGCCTTGGTGCATCACGGGTGTACAGCAACAGGGTAAATGCTTGGAGCCTTCACTGCACTCCATCTAGTGCAAGCAAAGCACAAATTGGGCCTGTGTGAACCTCCTGAGGTTCAACCAGGCCAATTGCAAAGTCCTGCCCCTGGATCGGGGCAACCTCCAGTGTCAGCACAGGCTGGGGTGAAGGGATGGAGAGCAGCCCTGCAGAGAAGGACCTGGGGGGGCAGGGGGGGGAGAAGCTGGACAGAAGCCAGCACTGTGTGCTCGCAGCCCAGCCGCCAATGTCCTCCTGGGCTGCATCCCCAGCAGCGTGGGCAGCAGGGCAGGGAGAGGATCCTGCCCCTCTGCTCCGCTCTGGGGAGACCCCCCTGCAGTGCTGGGGCAGCTCTGGAGTCCTCAGCACAGCAGAGACATGGACCTGGTGGAGCGGCGCCAGAGGAGGCCACAGTAATGATGAGAGGGTGGAACCCCGCTGGTATGAGGCCAGGCTGGGAGAGTTGGGGTTGTTCAGCCTGGAGAAGAGAAGGCTTTGGGGACACCTTCCTGTGGCCTTTCAAGCCTTCAAGAGGCCTGTCAGAAAGATGGGGACAGTTTTTAGCAGGGCCTGTTGGGTCAGGACAAAGGGTGATGGGTTTAAACTAAAAGAGGGAGATTTAGACTAGAGAGAAGGAAGAAATGTTTGATGCTGAGAGTGGTGAGAGCCTGGCCCAGGTTGCCCAGAGAGGTGGTTGCTGCCCCATCCCTGGAACCATTGCAGGTGAGGTTGGCCGGGGCTCTGAGCAACCTGCTCTAGTTGCAGATGTCCCTGCTCACTTCAGGGGGGTTGGACTAGATGACCTTGAAAGGCCCCTTCCCACCCAAACCATTCTATGGTAAACCCTCAGCTGGGGTTGCTGACAGCGAGGCTGAGTCCCTCTTTGCTTCTCTTGCCCCTCGCAGACTCGCACGGGCTGTCGGATGAGGAGGGCTCCTCGGAGGTGTTCCTGGCCACTGACAGTGACTACGACTCCAGCAGAGCACAGAGCCCAAAGGAGCTTGACCTGGTGTACTCCTCCTCAGGGCCTGAGTGCTGCAGCAGGAGAGCTGTCCACACCCTGCAGGACAGCGCCCCGGACGTCCTGCAGATCCACGATCTCAAGACTCCACCACCACCACCACCACCGCCACAGGAGGAGTCCCGGCCACCCCCCGAGCTCTACGACAGCGACTTCGTCCTGCCCAGCCGGCAGATTGAGCTGCTGCGTATCACAGAGAAGCGGCAGGCATACTGCGTTCGAACCAGCAGCCTGGACTTCCCCAAACCACTCTGCCAGGTGGCCAGAAAGTCCTGCCCCAGCTCCGTTGACAGCTCCCCTATGGAGAGCAGAACCACGGGCCACTGCGGTCAGCTCAGGCTGGGGACTAGCTCGACGCCCAGCCCTGAGCGTGGCCAGGGCAGGCAGGGCTCTGAGCCCGTCTTGCGGACGCGCTCGGCTGAGTGGACTCAGAGCTTCCAGGAGCAGCCAGATCAGCCCAGGCTCTCAGCTGACCAAGGGAAGAAGCCGGGCTCTGTCACCTTGCAGGTCTGCCCTCAGTACGAAACCGGACTCTCCAAAGAGACCAGTGTCAAGGTACCAAAGCCTGCAAAGGGCAGTAGTGCGGCTCTGCCACGCCTGGACAGAAAGGGCTGGCAGGATGGGGGAGGCAGGTAGTGAGGTCTCCGTGCCCTCTCCATCCTCCATCATCCTGGGGGTGAGGTCCCCTGGAGACCCCCAGCACTCCTGCCCTGCATCCCTTCATCTCTCAAGTGACAAGACCCAGCAGCATGGGATGGGGCGCATGGCTCTGCAGGAGTGATACCTGCTGCTGCAGTTGGGGCGAGCCAAGGCCATGGGTGGGGTGTTTTTGGGAGGGACAAGGCAGTGGCCCCGTGGTTCAGCTCTTGGTCTGTGGTTCAGCAGCTGACAGTAGGTTAGTGCCACCCAGCACAGTGAGCGAAGGTCACTTTGATGGGTTTCCCTCACATGTCCTGGTGTTTAAACATGTCAGCTCTCTGGCCAAAATCAACTCCCCTGCTCTGTTCCCGGCCTTCCCACAGCCTCCCTGCCCTGGTGTCTGTGCTCCCCATCTCCAGCCCTCTGCATCCTGGGGAAGGGAGAGGATCAGCTGCTCATCTCCAGCTAATGAAGGGCAGCAGGCCAAGCAGCAGCAGGCCTTGCTGCAGGCATTGGAGTCCACCAGAGCTGCTGTGTGACCTGGTTCCTCTCCATGAGGACTTCGCTGCTGAGAGCCAACCCCTAGCTCTGATCGCTCTCAGATTCTCTGAGTGGGATGCCCCATGGAGAAGGTCCTCCAGCACACACATCTCAGGCAGGTCCCCCTCCAGCTCTGCCACCTGCCTTGCTCTCAGCCATGAAGCTCCTTCCCTCATTGAAATTTCCCTTCCAACATTCCTGGTGCCCAGAGCAGAGGCTGAGGGAGCAGCGCATGAAGTGGCAGAGGAAGGACAGAGCCAAGGAGCTGATGGGTTTTATTGCCAGGGAGGTTTGATAGCTAGTTTCGCCATACCCAGTGGGGACGTTAGAAGCAGAGGGGAATCTGACTGGCGGTATTTATTTTACATTTGAGACATGACCATAGATTTCTATGCAACTGAAGCACAGCCCTCGGGTTGCTGGCGGGCTGCCCACATGGCTTTTGAAGTTGCAAAGCTCTGGACACGCCTGCTCGAAAGCGTTTTACGATGTTCTTCTCGAAGAAAGGCGAGTTCAAAGGAAAGGCTCCTCGGCTGGCATAAATCAGCTGAGCCCTGCGATGATTGTTCAGAGCTGGCAGCGTTCACATGGGCCGAGGGTTCAGCCCACCCTGCCAGAGCACTGCTCCACAAGCCCCTACGGATGTGCCAAAGGAAACCATCGCCATGCCTGAGTGAGGATGGATGTCCCGCTTTAGGGCCTTTGAAGCCAAGGAACGGGCTTCTGATAGTTGTTAGGAGCCAGAGCCCAGATGAGCTCATTTTCTCAGCTGTATTTGGCATTAAGAGGGCAGTCCTCAAGGAAACAGAGTGCACGGGGGTAGCTCTTGGTGGCCAGTTTGGCAGAGCCGTTGTGGTTCAGATGGTCTGATGGGCTGGATCCTGCTCATGAGAGGGGCTCATGATCCCTCCATGGTGCCAGGAGCAGGGCTGGGACTATCCCTTTCCAGCTGCAGGTAATGGGATGATGGAGCAGCCATCAGAGAGCACAGTGGAGGCAAGAAAGTGGTGCATGAATTGGGGTCTCAGCACACTGGGCATCCCCGGGCATGGTGTGCCCACAGCTCCATGCTGGGCAGCTGCCGCTTACTCACAGGGCACCACCAGCACAGCTGTTCTACCACCCTAATGATCACCACTGTAGGACACACCATGTGCTGCCTCTGGCCCCTGGTTCCTCCTCATTCCTCCCCCTCACCATCCATCTCTCCCACCTTTCTCTTCCTGCAGCTGCACATCACCAGCCAGACGTCTGCCAGGGAGGTGGTGAAGTTGGTGGTGCTCGAGATGAATGACGTCTCCCGCGGCATGCTAGGCAGCTCAGCTGCCTTCTGCTATGGCGAGGAGCAGCTGGAGCACTTCGGACTGGTGTTCACATCCGATGAGAGCGAGCAGTGGCTTCCTGATGACTTCTTGCCTCTGTCCCTCCAAACCACCCGGCCTGAGGGGCGGTTCTACGTCCGGATCAAGGAGACTTCCCCTCTGGTGCTCCAGTATGGGCCAGCGACCACCGTATGAGATGAGGAGAGCTGGCCAGACAGTGTGGGGACCTCAGCTTCCAGAGAGCAGACAGCTCGTCTCTGATGCTTCCTTCTTCCACAGACACCCTCTCATCAGGCGTCCGCGGGGTGGAATGGGATCATACTGGGCTGTGTGTTATTTGTTTGTGTTATTTTTTTTTTCTTTTTTTTTTTTTTTTTAACCAAAGAGACATCAAGACTCAGTTTTTCTGACAGCAGAAGAGGAGGGTGGAGTGCGGAGACCTCAGAGCATGGGAGGAATCTCTGCAGGAATGGAATTTTTGAAAGTAAACATTTTTAAGGGGAAAGGGGGGGAGAGAGAGAGGAAAAATATCACAAGAAGAAGCAGCAATACCATTTTTTTTTCTTCTTTTTCTGAAAAGCCTTGTTTGGGATTCACTAAAGGCAAAGCTGCCAAGGCTTGCTGGGGAGGGTTATGGTGTCACTGAGAAGAGGGCACAGGTCACCAGGACAGCCCTGAGCAGGGTGTTTTCCCGTCTGTCCTCCTTTCACTGGATCTGGAGAAACAATCCTTGCACATAGTTCTTGGAACAAAATTATATTATTGTTTTTTTTCCTGAAAAAAAAAGTATATTCATAATAATTGTGCTAGAGACACTGGAGTTGTGTAAGAGGTGAAGGCCCTTTGATTTGTTTTAAAGGCAAAAGGAACCCGCGCAGCCAGCCCCACCACAGAGCTGTGCTGGTACCACCACGGGAGGTTTGTTGTAGGGCACCTACTGCAACCCCCAGCCCACTGCCCCGGGATTTCCTTTCCTCCTTAGTTGCCGTTTTGTTCTGGTGATTGTGCTTGGCCTTTCTTGTACGTCCTATAGCATGACATTTTGTTAGGCACTAGGTCTCTCGTTACCAAGGTTATTTTTCTGATCTCCTGTGGTCCATAGTAAAGATGACTGCTGCTGACTGCGTATCACTCTTTTCCTTCTTGCGCCTTGGTGTGTAGTGTCTCTTCATCCCCTGAATCAGCTCTGGTTTCGAGGGCTGAGCTCATCCTTCCCAGGAGCATTTAATAAGAGGATGCTTTCCACCCCATGGAGGTTCACGTCAACACACAAATCACAAGTGCAGGTTAAAAATGTTTTTCTGAGCTTCATTGCTGTGTAAGGCAGTAAAATAAGCTTGGGCATGGAAAGGCAGTTACCTCCACATGGTGTTGGAAACCTGATGGTTGTAGGACCTGAGGACCTGCAGTAAATGCGTCATTCTGATCTGCAGCTTCCACCAAGGAGGAACACCAGGAGAAGAGCGTGGCCGGCAGCGAGAGCTCACAGCTGTATTGCTGTGAAGCTTTCAAGCAAAGTGCAAGGCTGGTGGTCCTTCACAAGGTGAGGCTCATGTTGCTCTTCATCAGAGCCATCCCTGGGTGCCAGGATGAAGGCAGGGGCTCTGTGGGCAGTGTCAGGGGGGTCCTCAGAGGTTTGTCATTCCTCACGTCACTGCAGAGAGCCAGCAGGAATATATCCCAGCATGACCCCTTCGCCACCCCACGTCAAAGCCCCTTGGAAGGGGAGGATTGTGTGCTAGCCCTTCAGCTGATGCTGATCAGCTGAACCGCATTGACATCAGTGCAGACACCGCCATGGGATGGGGAGGTGAGTGGCAAAGGAACGTTTAAAAATGCACTTCTCCCATCTCCTTCCCCCTTCAGTCTTCTCCTGCTTCAAGTTACAACAAATCCCGCTTTCCCAGGTCAAGGAAGAAGCAGGTTGGTGAGTGTAGAGGTTCCCATGGAGTTTGTCCTTGTTGGGCATCCCCATCCCAAAGAGGCAGGTGCTGCAGGGTTGACCTTCCCTAGGAAGAGCCTGTATCACCCACTGATGCAGAAGAGAGAGAAGGCACAACCTGTGGAGTCCTACTAAGTGGCTTTCTGGAAGTCACTGAGTGAATGCAATGTTAGAGCAGGGCTCTGTACAGAGAGCTACATCTGTGCTCCTGAGCACAGATCCATGCAACTCCTGCTGCCCTTTTCTTTGACCCCAGAGGGGAAAAAGGCCTCCTCTTTTCTTAAGCAATTGTTCTGCCTTCCTAGAAGCCCTGCTCCATTGAGATGTGATGCAAAGCCAGGAGCTGACTCTTTGAGTGGTGTGGGCATGAGGAAAGCTCTGCAGCTAGACCCTGCTCGGATTTGGTTACCCACATTTCTTGGGGCAAAGCCTCTGCCCATGAGAGGATCTCACTGGCTCTGCAGTGCTCTTCTGGACACATAGCAGGATGTATCACTTGGCTGCAAGGAACAAAAGCAGTACGTGGTTTCATGGGAGCTCCTCCCTTTGCCTGGAAGAGGAAGAAGAAGGAAATTCTTCACTCAGAGGGTGGTGAGACACTGGAGCAAGTTGCCCGGGGGGCTGTGGATGCTCCATCCCCAGAGGTCTTCAAGACCAGGTTGGATGGGGCCTTGAGCAACCTGGTCTAGTGGGAGGTGCACCTGACCATGGCAGGGGGTTGGAACTAGATGATCTCTGAGGTCCCTTCTAACCCAAACCATTCTATGATTCTATGAAGAAAGCCTGGGTGGAAGAAGAGTTGGATGCAGTCAGAGTGGGACGGGTGGTCATTGTATAGCAGTCATGTAGGAAGCCCCCCTACCAGGGACACTGGGATGTATGATATCCTGGTGGAAGCTTCACTCCTCCCCCCAGCACATGTTCAGCCCCATGAAATGGAGTTTATAGACACTGCTGCCCTGCCATGGTAGATGATGCATGATAAGGTGAGATTATCATGAAGAGCAGGGCAAAGAGGGCCTGGATGAAGAAAAGGGTTTCTGGGCAGGGTCTGCTGCACAATGTTTCTTGAAGAATGGTGCTTGAAAGGTGGTTCCAGCTTTTCACGTTCTCCTTCTCTCCCTGGGCATCTTCATGGTCACATCCCAAAGTTTTCTTTCCAAACAGGTCTCAAAGCCTGTTCCTCCTTGCCCTTTCCCAATTAAGGCCAAGGAGTAGGACCAGAAATAGGTAGGCTCTGTATGCGTCTGTCTCTGTCAAAACCAACATGAAGGTTAGTTTTTAGTATTTGAAGGCTTATGTCACACATGCTCTTAGGCAAGATAGTGTTACAGTTAAGACTGAGGCTTAATGACTCAGTGCTCTGGGTTGGGTGGCTAAAGTTCTATTCTGGCACTTCTTCACCCCCTATGCCTCTGTTGCTCTCTCTTCCCTTCTTTCTCCAACCCAAAGCTACGCACCTGGCAGCAAGTGGCCCGAGCAAGGCTGATATGGGGCTGACAACCTCCCACCAGCTTCAGCATCACCCTCTGGGACAGCCGGCATGGCATGATGAGGTGTTGCTGTCAGGTGAGGAGGAGCCAGGGCTCAGCAGCACAAGGATTCACAGTGTTTGCCCTGGTAGGTCTCCTTGCACTCTGTGCTACCTGCACTGGTGATAGAGTTTAGTGAAGACACCTTCTCAGTGGGGACTAGCCAGGCACTCTCTCCATCTTGTGCACCAGGGCACAGGTGATGGAGGAAGATCCCAGAGCACCTGGCCTCAGCCTTGCTGTCTCCTGGCATGAGGAAGCAGCAGAAGTGGAGCTGGAGGAGGCATCACTGTGCTCGAATCAATCCCTTTTCCCCGTATTGTAATGAGCAAAGCAGGCTAGAGTCCAGGAGGGGCCTGTGCCTGCACAGACCTGCATCACCAGGCACAGACATCACCATCCCTGCAGAGCCCATGTCCCCAGTACTGCCAGCCACAGGCACTGCCAAAACCCAGCCCCAAACACCACTGTGCCCATACACAGAATCATAGAATGGTTTGTGTTGGAAGAGATCTTAAAGATCCTCTAGTTCCAACCCCCTGCCACGGGCAGGGACACCTCCAACTAGACCAAGTTGCTCAAAGCCCCATCCAGCCTGGACTTGGACGCCTATAGGGATGGAGCATCCACAGCTTCTCTGGGCAACACATGCCAGTGTCTCATCACCCTCACAACGAAGAACTTCTTCCTCATTTCTAACTGTATTGGTTTAGTAAGAGCTGTGGGGTGGCTGAGCCACGTGGCCGGCCACTTCTCCCCACCCCCTCCCCTCTGCCACGGGCCACGGACAGGGAAGAAAAAAAAAGGTTTAAAAGTGCCTTGTCGAGTTGAGATAAGGAAGTTTTAATATATACACATATATAAAAGAAAATAACATATAATGGGAACTTTGCAGTTAACAATAACAGATATTAAGCAGTAAGAGAAGAGCAATAAAAAAAAAAACAATACCAGAGAACAACAGCGAGGGACCGAACCCNACCTGGCTCCACACAAAATTAACCCTGTCCTGGCCAAACCAGGACACTAACCTAAATCTACCCTTTCAGTTTAAAACCATAGTCCCTCCCCACCTTTCCTGCAGGCCCCCTTTAATTACTGGAAGGTCTCCATATGCATGCACCCACCTGTGTGCCATACAGCCCCCGGGCGAGCATCTCCAGTGCACACCAACTCCCTCCACACCAGCGTGCCACCCAGAAGCCCTGCATGCCCACACCATCCCTTCCTGGGTGCTGTAGACCTATCTACCCTGGACAACCCCACAGCATGGTGGATGGGGCATCCTTAAGAACACCACCTGGGTGAGGGCAGATAGGAGCAATGCTTATCTGGGAAGTGGGGCAGAAACAAAGGTTGGGGAGAAACTGAGAGCAGCCCGTTGTCCACAAACTCAAGCTCAGTAGGAGAGATCAGTATGCAGATGATGCTCATCTCCTGCTGACGTTAAGCCAACAGCAAACCCAATGGCCCTGGGGTTTCCCATCCAGCTGACAAGCAGGCAGGGTATGAGGGCAGCAGCTGGCATCACATGGAGATGTGTCTCCTACCTTCCTTGGAACAGGTCAGGTCTCCTTGGCTGGGACATGTGGCCTCCTCTTCCAGGCACCATGGAGCACAAAAAGATGACGCTGCAGAAAAATTTGTACTTTGCGAGGGTTTTTTCATCTCTTTCATCACTTCCATCACTAATGGCATTTAAAAGCAGATCAGTCTCTTACTTTTTGCTGTTGGGGATAGTGAAAGCAAAATATCAACTTGTCCAGGCCAGCAACCAGGTCTTCTCCTCCCTCCACTTGAAGGTAGACCCAGGTCCAGAACCTTATCAGGAGAAAGCTGGCATACTTCCATGAAAGTTGATTCATGCCTGCATGGTATTTTGCTCACATTGTGTGGATTCATAGAAATAAATCTGAATTGTGACTCTGAATTTCTTACCCCAAATCAGGAGATTGTTGGCATCAGTTCTAAAACATCTGCATTTCTTTTCTCCCATCCAAAGGGAGATGCTCAGTTTATGAGCCACAAATTAAGCTTTGTGTTTCCTAACTCTCTGAGTCTGAGACGTATGTGTTTAGTGTTGGGTTTTTTTGCCTTTTCCTCCCCTCCTCCCCATTTTTTTAAATTTTTTTATTTTTTCCCTGGGACACCTCTTTCCATCTTTCTGGTTTTAGAGAAAAGTCCTTCCCTCAACAGGAGGTGAGAAAGCAAGCAGGAACCATACCAGCCATCCAAACACAGGGGAAGTTCAGGGCTATTCCAGCACACACAGTTACTAAGCTAATTATTGCTCTATCATCTGTAGGAACTCTGTACAACTCCTGTGCAGTCACACAGACTGTTTGCCCACGTAGCTTATAAACACAGTTGCCGTGTAATTGAAATGTGGTGTGATCAGATTGATGCTGGGTGAATCAAGGGATTGCAGAGTGCCCACACTTTCCACCTCCAGCACAGATTCCCTCTGAGGATGCAGCTTCACCCAGCAGCTGCTGGACAAACCACTCCCGGCCTGAGGCTCGCTGTCAAGTAGTCTTCACTCAGATGGGCCAGGTTTCTCCAAGAAACCACACACTGGCCCACTCTGTACACTGTGGGCAAAACCACTTCCCAAGTGGAACCAGGCTGAACAAGGAAGATTTTTAGACTGGGATTGCAATTTCCCAACCACAAAGACACTTGGATTGGAGGAGATGAGAGTTGTGGTAACATTACCACCATCAGAAAGCTCTGGCTGGCTTTGGTTTGTCTAGGATTTTTTGGCTTGAGGTTCTCCAAACCCACCTATAGACCAGGCAGAAAACAGCTCTTTCTACCCGGTGAAAATTCCCAGCACACAGGAAAGTCTTCTGCTCCCAAAGCAACCTGAAAAATAAAACATTGTGAAAACAGGAACTGAAAAGTCCATGAAGAAGCAACAGTGTTGGGGATTTTTTAGTTGGTTGGTAAAAAGAAAAAACAAAAAACTGATTTTTTTAGTTTTTTAACCAGCTCATTTTCACTTGAAAACTCAAAATACGGACACAGGCCAGTGACTATCTACAATTTTGTCCTATCTCAAGAATTTTGGAGGATACCATTTGTTGAAACCAACAATCCGTTATGAACATCTATATTATGGCTAAAAGTATGGGTTTGTTGGGAAGGGAAAAGAGAAATCCAGCAGATGATATGTTAAAATGTTAAATATGGTTATTCCCTCAAGCCCCAGCTTAATCCAATAGACCATAAACCACATGCTTAAAGCTGAGCATGCGCTTTGCTGACTCGGGCTTCCAAGAACCTTTGGAGATGCAAACATGCTGTCCCTGAAGTAATTTGATCTGTAAATTAAGATAGCAACAGAAGTAGGTGGAGTTTGCTCTTCTTTATTTGACCTGGTCTGCCCAGCCCGCGGGAGGTCACAGCCGTCAAGGTGCAGCAGAAATAGCTGCACACTCTGCTCCTGAGCCTGTCACATTCCTCTCTTCCCCCAAAGTCTTGTGTGGTGGTGGCCACAACCAAACCACAACAGAGCACTCCACACAAGCAAATGTCTCTGATGCTGTTTGCAGTTGTAGAGGGCCTATCACCATGATGGTATCCATTGACCTGATTCCTAGCATTTTCCCTTAAGGCAGCTATTTTCCAGCAATGCCCCAAAACTGGAAATTAAATTTCCGCCAACATCCTGGAAATCCATCCCATCAAGATCTTGACTGTGCTGCCTCAGGACAGAGACAGAGAAGGGTAAAGCCTCCCAGAAAGGATCAGAAGCATGTGCTGTGGTTCACAGGTGAGTGCTGTGGTGGAGGAGTGTATTGGGAGATGCATCTCCCCAAGTGTTTTGTTATTCCCAAACCTGGCACTACTATTCCCGTTCCTCCATGAGCAGCATACTCAGTTATTGGACCTACATTAAGAACAACCCAGCACAGTCCCTCACAGTGTTGTTCGTTGGTGTAGAGCTCAGGAGGTCATGGGATGGAGACTTTCATACATGGCTTAGATGAGGGCACTGCTTCTGTGCATGCTGGATTTTCACTTTGCCCACAGTCTTCCCTGTAATCACACCAGTAAGCTGAAACCAGGTGCTAAAGTCTACTAAATTTATCTTAAAGAATGTGGGAAATGGCCAACTAATTATAGATCCACAGATCCCTTGGGTAGTATTTGGTAGAGCAACCACAAAGACCCTGTGTGTTTGGGCAAAGAAGCAAGGGAGGGAGAACATGCCAGGGGCCCACTGTTGCACCCTGCAGTCAACATTGGTAAAGCATGACCATGGATCACACCACCAGCCTGATGGGCAAGCCCTGGCCATGCTCGGTTCATCCTCTTGCAGGGGCTGGCTGGTCCTGCCACCCTGCCTGTCACAATAAGCAAGTGAGAAACCACAGGGAAGTGGTGGGACCCAGCATGCTTGGTCTGGGAAGGAGGGATGAAGGAAGAAGGAAGTGAGAGATGCATGGCCTGCCTGCATGGTGGGACCCAGTGCTGTGAAGTCTCACCAGAGGGCTTGGCTTTCTTGGTGTCTAATGAAGGGCTGAGCAAGGGGAAGACCCTGTGACATGGTCTGGAGTCACTCTGCTCTAGGCTGAGCTCTGAGCATGGATTAATGGTGCAGCCAAGCCGCCACAGGGAATTAAATCCCAGGTTTTGACTGTAGGTGGAAACATACCTTGTTGCACCAGGCTGAAGCAAAAATATTTGTTCAAAATCTAGGATGCAGGATTGACCAGCTGAGGACCAGCTGGACCATGTGCTGCTGTGGCAAGCAGGGTGGAGCCATGCTCGCAGAAGGTTGTGGCCCCTGCTGGTCAGGCCTGATGGCACAAGGATGTGGCCAGTGGTGCAGATGGGCAGCCTGTACGCTGCCAGGCCTTGGGGTTCACAGAGTAAGTAAAACAGAGGTAGAAGATACATTGGAGAGTCTCTAGGAAAGACCCATTGGACAATTTTGTGGTGATGTTTCCTTCTAGATTTTCCCAGACCTCCTGCTTTGCTAGGTCAACACGAGGTCAAATCTCAATTGGCACCAGTGGGACCAGAGATTTAGCCTGGGAGCATGCTGCTGGGCAGGGGACAGTGATACACCACCACAGGGACTGCCTCTATCAGCAAGGGCACATGCAGAAGGTCCCTCATCCCTTGCCATGGCTTGCATCTTGCTTTCTGGTCCAAGTTTTGACAGAGGGCCAAGGAAGGACACTCACTTCCTCCACTGGCAGTTGTCTCTTCTTTCCATGTGTGGCTGGTACAGGACAAACCAAGCCCTTTTGGATTTGTCACCAATTGCGGGTGACTTCATGAAGCCAAGCTCTGTTGTGCCGTCATGCTCTGGCTGGAAGCAGCTTTGAGCTGGGTGTTTAATGAAGACGTTAATTGATAGCACGTGGGGAGGAATTTGAGCTGCTCTGAGCTGTCTCTGAGCCCCTCAGATCCCAGAGCCATCATCCCCTTCAAAACAAAACAGAAGAAGAGTTATTACAAAACAAATCATGTTTGTATAGGAGCTTAAAAAAAAAGTCCTCTCCAGCTCTGTTAAGCTCGTATTACTGGCATGGCTGAGCTAGAGAGACCATGTGCACCATCAAACACCTTCAGCAAATTAAACCAGTGTCAATGAGAGGAGAAACAAGGCACTGCTTTCCAGATCCTGTCCAGACTGAAGGAAGATGAGACAAAATGTGGGGCGGCCATGGGTCCTGCTCTGCTTGGCGAGGTGCCCATGGCATGGCTTTGCTCCTAGAAACACCCATCCCCATCAGAAGGGAGACTTCTGCCTGCTGGGATCGCACCCTTCCAGCCAAGGATCCCTCAGCCCCAGGGCTTTGAGGAGCTGGAGGCCGTTCAGTGCTCAGCTCCACACGTTGTGGCAGCCATGGCTTGCTGCAGACTCTGTCTTCCTCTGCCCAGATGTGCGCTAACTGCAGGCAGTGCCAGGCCTCGTGTAGCTGGAGCTCACAGCCTTCCAGACACGCATGTTCATCCTAGCTAATGGTGCACATCCAGCTCTGGCCGCTGCTGGCGATGTGATATGGGGCTGTGGGTTACCTACTGGCAACCAACTGTGACCTTGTTGCTCTTTGCCTTTGTGTAGAAGATGCTTCCATTCCTCACATGGTCCCAGTTACCTGCACCCCAACTAGCCACCAGTGTATTGCTGGGAGACTTGGGAAGATGCAATATTTTGAGACCTCTCCTCCTCCATCAGACTGGATTGGAATTGGCTGGTGGACTGAGAAGTTATTAGGAACAGACACGCCCAGACAATGTGATTGCACAAGCTTCATTTCCTTAGAAAACCAGGCCAACAGAGCAGGAGTCTGTCAGTAAACATGTTGATTCCAGGGTCTTTTCTGTGCTGTTTGCAGGAAGGAGCACACAGCACTGGCATCCAACCCGCACCACCAAACACTGCCTTTCGCTTGGGGACATCTGGACACAGCTCATCTGTTGGAGGATCGGTGGTGTTTGCATTGTCCATGTCTCTTGGTGATTGCCAACAGCCCAAAGTTCTCCCAGGGCAGTCGGGTGGATGGTGTGGTGTGAGCCACTGCTTGCTTCCATGATGCACCATGTGTAGGGTGGGCACCAGTGAACTTGGACTTAGTCCTGCCTGGCAGATGCATTAGACTCCACTGCTGCCCAGAGGTGGGCGGAGAGCAGGACATCATGGTGCTTGTATCCAGAGCCATCCATCCTCCACACTCAGAAAGGTGCAGGAGGATGAGGCCTCCCCATGGTATTCAGTCCCTGCATCTCAGCCTCTCTGGTTTCCAGCTTGCCTTCCAAATGGGAATCAGAGTCAGGAATCTTGGGGCATTTTCTCCCTTTCCTTCACCCAAACACTTTTCCCTGCACTTCCCAGCCCCTGGAGTTACAGTCTCCCCGCAGCCAGGCTGGAGGAAGATCTCTTGCAACACTGGAATGCTCTGCAGTGATTACCTCCCTCCCTAGAAATTTTTGGGGTCAGAGGACATAAGTCTCAGTAATCATCCAACAACGTCAATGGAGCTCTGTTGATTTACACCAGCTGAGGCTCAAACCCCTCCCTTTCCTTTCCCATATTTAAGTTATTTTCCAGACTTCAGATGTATACAGAGGAGGGAGTTGATGGCTCCTGGATTGTTGAAGAGGTTCCAGCTTTGGTCCTGGCCTGGAGTAACATGAATATGGTAGCTACCCTGGCTCTGCCTCTACATGGAAAAGCCACACTCCCACGGTTTGCTGTCCGCCAAGCTGGCAGATTGTTTGGGACAGGCTTTAGTGATCCCACCCACATGCTGAAGGTCTCTTCTGTCTGAAATGTGGGTCCATCACCATTTCTCTCACGGCCAGCACAAGCACACTCCTGCATATGCTGCCTCTGCTCCATAGCATGCTACAGACCTTACCACCTCGGTTTTTCATTTCTCCAGCTTCAACAAAATCCAGCTCACTAAAACCTTGCATGGTCCACCTCAGGGCTCACCACAACCCTCCTCAAGCTTTTGCCAAGCAGAACATCGCTGCCACAGGGCCATCAGAGTAGGAGCAGCACTGCTGAGCTCGGGATGCACCCAGCAGGAACCAGAAAACTCAGCCACCTAGACCACAGACTTGTCTATCTGCAAGAAAAAGACACCCACAAGCCTCAAGGCAACCTCGGTTTTGATGTGTAACAGTGAAAGTTTATTCTTAGCCCAGTGTTTTGGTCTGGGCAGCTGGGCCAGTCTTGGGGGGAAGCGGAGTTAATATTGCTGATAGCTGGATCCAATTTATAAGGCGCTCAGCAGAGACAATCATCAGGGAAGGAGACAAATAATCTTCAGGCAATTAAATTTAATTGTTCCTTCTGAAGATTATTTATCTCCTTGCCTGATGAATGTCTCCTCGAAGCGCCTAATAAATTGAATCCAGCCATCACTAATAGTGGCTGCTTTCCTCTGGCAGCAGGGAAGGGTGTGGAGAGCAGAGCAGCACTCAGCTCTGTGTGCTGCTTCAGATCTGTCACCTCGAAACATCTTTTTAGCAGACTTGAAAGTGTCCACAGGCTTTATCGATGCACTGCTCATACACAGAAAGCTTGGCAGTCCTGGGCTAGAGCGTGCAAAAGCTCCCAGACCAAGGTGTTAGCTGGAACGAGATCCCACGTATTAGGTTGTAGTGTCAGGCACCAGTGAAGACTTGGAAAGATCTCTATCTATCTGTCTCCACTTCATTAGCTTTTGCTCTTGTGCAAAGGGATGTGGAGGAGGAAGACCCACAGGCTGGAGTTGACCAAGAGCAGATCTGCCACAGCGCAGGACTTTGGAGAAGGGTTTCCCATGGGATTATGGAGCACAGCACCACCCCTGGGAACTCCCCTGGGGCTCTCCATCCCTAGCAGCAAACATCTTGAGGCCTGAGTGGGTCAGTTTATTGCTGGGACAAAACCTGTCTATTTTAGCACTCTTCCCATTGCAGATACTGGGCTTGTCTTCGCAGCCAGCCCCATTTCATGCATCTGTGATTCATGCATTTGCTTGTTTCTAGCCTGCATGGAAGTTGGTCTGCACTGGTTGGAGGGCCCGACACATGCTTCCAACAGACAAAGTTAGGTTGGCTCCCCAGTGAATTAAAGTGAAGAATATCTTGGAAAGCAGTGTGGTCAGGAGATCATCCCGGGGAGAGGAAAGAAGCATCCATGACAAGTGTGTGAAGGTCTTCTCCCAAGAGAAGAAGAGTAATTGTGGAGCAAGTTATGCTCTGGATGGCCTGATTTCCAGGAGACAGGATGCACAGTCTTTGAGATCATTTAACCACCCTGACAGTGGATCGCAGCTGTGCTGATGTTCCCAGAGCTCCTGATGGACAGGTTGCTTGACCTTTGAACAGCCCGTCCTGCCTGTCCACAGCCTGTTATCAAGCTGATTTCAGGCTCACAACAGCAGTAAAAGCCTTGGGTGTCTGTGGGTGTTCTTGAGGGACTGTGTGGCTTTCTAAAACCAGGTCTCTATTCACCATCCAACTGTTGAATAGTTCAGTAGTATTTAATTAGCATACAATAACTGTCCCACTGAATTTGATGGAATACATCATTTTGGAATGCAATTTACAGTGCTAGTTTTCCTTACAGAAATCCATGTGTCAGAGCTTTATCCATTATTATAGTCTTTAAAATAGGCAGATGTGCCTTTCATGGCCAAGTGCATGTTTTATTAATGGGCTCCAACTATCAGATATATTGCAAATCACAGGACACAGCCACCAGTCTGGTGCTTCTCCTCCAAAGCCCCAAGGCGAGGGAGCTTGATTGCCTGAACTGCTTGTAACGAACCATGGGGCACATGCTCACCTCCCCGCTGCAAGGGTAGGTTCTCCCAACCACTGGTAGCCCTCTCTGCCCTGCTCTCATTGCCTCTCCTCCTAAGCACATCTGCTCCCCTTTGACTGCTCTGCAAACCTCCAGTTGTCACATGCTGTCGCGATCACTACACCTGCAAACCCTCGTATTTATATATCATTAACATGGGCTGCTCTGCTTCCTCTACTAGCTCTTTTCTCTCCCATGGTTAATCTTTCACGTGCCCCTCTCCTCTCTACCCTCTGCCCTCCAAAGTCAAGGGCAGGAGCAGGGGACCTGGGACCTCTCCAGGAGAGCCACATTCCCCAGGTTGCTTCTTCATTCAAGCCCTCGTGCTTCACGCACGTTGCACACAACTGGGTCTCGCTCGAGCCAACAGAGCAGCATCTTGCTTTGTGTAAATATTTGCTAACAACTTAAATGAGCTCTCTTGGCATGATTGAAATTACTGCATGGCTGATCACACCATTGGAAATAACCAGGAAAAGCAGGGGAGGAACACAACAAAAGTGAAAGCCAGTGTCAGGCTGAAGGTTTTGTTGAAAAGTCTTTGGCAAAGATGTGCTGCCCACAGTCAGAGCCCATCAGTGAGCTCCAGGCACGTGGCAGGGCTAGCAAAGGCCCATCCAGGGCCTGCGAGTGCCAGGGCTGTGCCCAAGGACATCCCAGCCAGAGGCTCAGTTCAGCATCACTGTCGTCTTGGTGGGACCAAGTTTTGGCAGAAGCGACCTCCTCCCCTCTGCTCCCGCAGGCTCGCCCCAGTGCAGGAGCTCCCTTGGGATGCTCCCAGCAGCTGTTCACTCAGCAAGCTCCCTGTGGAAGCACCAGCAGAGAGCCCAGACCCACTTATGCAGATAAGCCTGGCAAGTTTGATGCCTGACTGATGACAGAAATTCCCTGTTGCTGCTCACAGGCAGCATAACCAGTGACCAGGATTGCTAAAGAGGTGTTAGAGTGTTTTTGGAGGGTGTCTGTAGTGAGCACCAGTTTGCTGCAGCACTACATGGATAACACTTGGATGATGCCATCTGTGGTGACATCTTACCTGGATGAAGAACAAGTTTGCAGTCTTGGCTGCTCCTGAAAGAGGCTTGGTGACCCTTGCCTCTGCAAAGGGAGGTGTTCTCCATGGCTGGCTTTGTGGAGGCATGAAGGAACAACCTTTGGCCCAAGCAGTGGCATGCTCCTGCCTGCTGCTCAGGTGCTACTCCCCAGCAGCATCAACGTGTAGGAGAAGGGAGGTAGGAAGGCCAGAAGGAGACTGTTGTGGTTGGAAAGCACTCAAAGATCTGGGAATAGCAGGAGTAGCCCATGGGCAAAGGGAGCCATGACGGATTGCAGACAAGGAAGACAGCAAGGAGGAGGGAGCACAGGGCTGTGTATGACCGTCTCTGCTCTGTGCATCTGTAGTGATAGCACTGGACGTGAGTGCAATACTAAAATCCTAGATCTGTGCGTAATACTCCATGGGGACAGATGTCCTCTCCTGTTTTGTACACTGTAAATGCAATATTGGTCCCAAACCCAAATGATTCCTCCCATCCAGCACTGTCCCCCCTCCCATCAGCTGCAAATGGCACAGATGGCTGGAAAAAGAGAATAGCTGTTTTTAAAAAAACAAAGAAAAACCCCAACTCTGTTATTTCTGCATTTTTTCTGCGTGAGGACACTTCCTTCCTTCCAGGAGAAATCAATCTACCACCAAAGCGTTAACCACTTCCCAACCATCTCCTCCATACAAGGTGAAGTTCTGCTGACCCCTGGCAAGTATCTCACCTCGCTGCACTCCCAGGTTTCCCCTCCTGGCCCTGTGGTCATGTATCACCCCTTGTTCCTTAAGGAGAGGGATGGAGGAGGCTGGCAGCATGGGTAAACTCATGGTGAGCTTTCAGGAGGGCTGTGCGGGTTGCTGGAGATGCTGGATAGACAAGGCTCCAGTCACACAGCAGACCAGGAGAGGGTGAAGAAGCTCAGCTGTCTGTGCTGTTGGCTTCCCGACGGATCAGGAGCAGGATGAGTCCTTGGCAGAGACAGCCCACTAGCAGCTCCGAGGGGCTGGGCAGGCTTGCCAACAGACCATGTCCTCGTGGGACTGCAGTGCGCTGGCAGGACATACCTTTTAGCAGTGCCAGGGACAGGCTGAGCATTACCTGTTCCTGCACAGGGGTCCTCACGTGTCCTCCTTACCCAGCTCAGCAGACCCTAACAGAGACTTTGGGGTTTGCTGTTGGAGTTGTTTAGGAGCTTGATAAGGTGAGTGGGGCACCAAGCCAGCTCAGATGCTTTGGAGAGCCTTCAGTGTATGCTGGTGCAAGTCTGCTAGCAAGGGTTGTGTTTCTCACCATGAGCAAGCTCCTGGTGAGACATGGAGTCCCTCTGGCCACACCCCAAGTAATTTCAACCCTCTGCTAGAGGCCGAGTCCACCACCTGGAGAAGAGCCACCAACAAGGCCTTCTCCTTGCCTCAGAGAACAATGTTTCCATGCAGGCAGAACGGAGGAAGCCCAGCAGTCCAGACTTGCAGGCCCTTCTGTAGGACCCATCACCAGGCAGGGAGAAGAGCTGGAGCCACCCAGACACTGTGAAGGAGGTAGGAGTAGATGTGATGCCATGGGTAAGCAAAGCCAAAAACCTGGCTGTTCCAGCAACTGAGGGAAGATGGATGCAGAGGGATGTGTGGGCAATGGCTGGCAGCACTGTGCTGAGAGGTCTCCTGCATCCACGCAGGAAGGAGCAGAGAAGCACTGGTGAAGGTGTGTCAAAACACAAAACAAAACAGCATGTTCAAATTCCTCCATTTCAAGAGCAGCTATGAAAATGAGGTGCTCCCCCAGGCTTTGAGAATCATCTCATGATTCAGGAAGGGAAGGGAGATCCCCTTCTGATCTTAGAGTTGTGGGGATGTGGAGAGAAGCTCTCAGCCCTTGGGTCCAAATTGGATGACCTATGATGGGCACAGGGTCCCTCAGCATCTGAAGGACAAGCAGATTGCTTCCACAGGACTCCGGCAGCAACGCTGCTCGGTGAGCATAAGCTGAGGTACCTGGTGTCGAGAGCCTGCGTGTGAGAGCTGGGCTGGCCCCAGTTTGCAAGAGACATCCTCCACCTGCGCGTCTTTCAGGCAGCATTTCACAAGAAACTCCAGGAAAAGCCCTAGATATTTGGATTTTGCTGGTGGAAGAGAAGTTGGCAGAGCTGCTGCCTGCACAGCTTCTTGGGCCCTTGCCTGCAGGAGGCTGCACATAGGGACCTCATGATGGCACAGACCTGGGTGGGATGAACCCCCCACATGGGTCCACTGATGCCCAGAGGGAGCCAAGGGATGCTGAACAGGGCAGGGGAGGTGGGAGCAGGGAGGGTTGCAGGACCCTCCAGCATGACCATTCTGTTTGGGCCATGTGCCTTGGTTAGATCCATACACAAGGAGGCTACCTTACTGGGATCCTCCATCCAAGGAGACCTTCCTCAGCAGGACCCTGTCCTGCCTCTCCTCAGGCTCCAGCTGCTCTTGGGTACTGCCTTTGCCAAAGGGACGGTACCTCTGCCTGGCTGCCCCCATCTTGGGAGGGTGAGGGAGATCGGAGAGGACAGGGAGGTCGGGAGGAGCAGCATGGGTGTGGGGATGGATGGGGCTCAGGAAGGATCAAGCCAGGCTGAAGGGATTGGGAGGAGTGGTGGCACAAGACCTGTGTGATTTGAGCTGAGCTGGGGCTTCAGGCCATGGGACAGAGCTGAGAGGGTCAGGAGCTGGACCTGCCAGAAGGCTGTGTGGGGGCCGGGGGGACACACCGAGGTGCACTCAGAGGCTTTGTGTGCACAGCCTGCACAACAGCTGCCGGCAGTATGGTTGGCTCCAAAGCTGGTGTTGACAGTTCTTCACTTTTATGGGAACTAAATTTACCCAGACACACACAAAATAAAAAAAAAAAAAAAATAAAAAAAAAAGGGGGGGGGGGGGGGGGGGGAGTGGAATTAAAATAAATTGCAGCAGCGCTGGCATCTGCTCCTTTGTGGCGCAGTCTGGGTTACACAGAGGGGAGAAGAAGTCCCCAAAAAGGGAGTAGCACTGCTGTAAGCTGAGCGTGTTTTCACCGTGTTACCTCAGGAATGCTTGACATCCAAGATGCCAAAGAAATGTACCCGCTTGGTGGAAAATGAAAGCCCAACCATTTTCCATGGGCTGGTCAGCAGACGTGTTTGCGAGTGTATAGGGGCAATAATGCACGACATTGTTAAGGGAGAGAAGATCTGCTGGGAGCAAAGAGGCACCACAAGGAGATGGACATGATACTTGAAGCTTTGACCTCCTTCCTTTTAAGACACCCTAGAGCTTTTGCTTTAAAGTTTGGTTAGTTTTTCATTTCTTTTCTCTTCCTTCCCATCCCCCCAAGCCAGAGGCATGCACTGTGGTGATGGTGTTTTCCTTTGGTTGGCTGGTTTCTTGTATTTGGATGCCTTGACTCCTCCAAGTACAAGGCAGCAGATCCAAAGCATAGGCACAAGATGGGACTGTCCTTTTGGTTGACTACAAAGAGTTCCAGGTCATGCTTCCAAGGTGGTTCTTTTAAAGGCAAAGGAGCTCTGAAGATGCTCTACCACTTAAAAACACACTGTGCTGGGTGCCATGTGGGGACATCTGCTGAGACTGTGAGTTCAAAGATCAAAAGCTGCATAGATTCATGGTTTGGGTTGGAAGGGATCTTAAAGATCATCTAGTTCCAACTCCCTTGCCATGGGCAGGGACACCTTCCACTAGACCAGGTTGCTCAAAGCCCCATCTAACCTAGTGTTGAACACAAGACAAGCTGCACACTCTGGGCATTGCACACCCATATCTCCATCAGCAGCATCATGTGGGCACGCCCAGGCAGGCTGCAGGTATCAGCAAACCTCTATTCCCAAGGTGTGTGCAGCCCATCCAGTACTCAAGGGTGTCTCTTTGTCCTGGGTGGCTTGGGAGAATAGAGATGCTGGTAGGACGCAGCTCCAGGGATGCAGAGGCAGCCAGGACATAGTCTTGGCACAAGCATCCATCCTCCTTGCTTCAGGATCCTACCACAACATCACCCTGAGGGACTTTAAATGCATCTCTTCAGCAACAACACAGGCCAGGCTGGGACTTCCATTCAGAAGATGAAAAAAACTTCTTTATTTTTAAATATTGCCACCACTTTCATGGACATTTAACGCTGTAAAACTTTGCAGCCATGGTTTACAAAAAGCCTGCCTGTCAGTGGGGTGTGTCTGCCGGACCCCCGCTGCGTGCTGTTCCCTGAGCTGTCTGATTAAACTGGTGCCCAAGCAGAGGAGAGGAGGAAAAGGGTTTGGTGGTTTCATGTGCAGCTAGAGCAGAAAACCAGCACGAGTGGGCACAGCTTTCAGAAGTTCAGCAGATTGTTATTTTTAGCTGCCTGTCATCTGATTTTTCCAGATGACAAATGTGCCGCTCTTCCTAAAAATTGAATTCTTCTTCTGTGCTTCTCCTTTGACCTCTGATTTTTTAATTAAAATGAAGATGCTGAAAACAGTTACTTTTAAAAAACTGTAGCAAACAGTTCCTTTTGCTTCATTCAGCTATGATGTGACTGGGGCCAGAAGTCATGCTCTGGGTGGAGGTGGGAAACCAGGGTTGCTGGCATCAATTTGGCATTTAGTTGGTGTGTAAAATGAGTGGAAGTTATACTAGTCTGGGAGTTATTCTCCAAGGAGTAAGCGCAGCCTCTGAGATGAACTCTGAAGTCAATGGGAAATGCTCCCCCATCCCACCGGGGCTGGACTGGGGATGCAGCTTGCAATGCTGCAGCCTGTGCCAAAGTATCTGCATCTTTGAAGTGCGAGGATGGGAGCTCTTCCAGTCCAGTGGTTCCTCCTCCTGCTCTGAGCATTCACCCTGCACGCATGAGTGGCTGCTCGTCACTCCTCTGCCCAGATTTCCTGGGCAAAACATCTCATCCCGCTTCTTTGTGGCACCAAGATGTTTGGCCCGAGCTGTCCCATGGGTGTTGCATGTGTTTTACTTCTTGCAGTAGCCAGCTGGAAGGACCCTGGTGACACCAGTAATGCCACTGGTGCAACCATGCTGGCTGAAGCAAGAGGAAGGTGGATGTGGTATAAGGTGATGGATGCTTCATGCTCCTTTTGCAGATGAACCATTGCTGTGCACAGCATTAATGGCAAATCCAGCCATGGATACATACAGTCTAGAATATGTAAAGCAGAGAAAATCTGGGTTTATTTAAAAGTTGCTGAAGGCTGGTCGCACACCAGGCTCGGTGTTGCCAGTATGTGTGGCATGCATGCTTCTGCTTTCCCATCAAAGCCCCAGCTCCTGGAGTCATGTGATGCAGGAAGGGTTTCCATTTTCACTGGATAAACTCCCAGTTGTGGAGAAAACTGGTCCACCAGGAAAGAAATGCGAAGAACCCAAATGTGTTTAATTAGCACCTGTAATCAGAGCTCTGATTCTGGGTGAACGAGCAAAGCCCTGTCACCTCTGGTAGCACTGCTGGTTGCAAACCCGGAATGACTCCTCAAATCCGTTATGGCCAGAGTGATTAACATGAGAATCTGTGAACATCAAGTCACACCAGGGGACATTTAGGCGGGTCATTAGAAAAAAAATTTCACTGACAGGGTTGTGAGGCCTGGCCCAGGCT
>VZZY01023970.1:0-10747 GCA_013400335.1 Eurystomus gularis | reverse complement strand
GGTGATTCTACCCCTCTGCTCCACTCTTGTGAGCCCCTACCTAGAGTACTGCGTCTAGCTCTGGAGCCCCACGCACAAGAAGGCCATGGGCCTGTTGGAGAGGGTCCAGAGGAGGGCTATAAGGATGATTAGAGGGCTGGAACACCTCTCCTATGAAGACAGGCTGAGAGAGTTGGGCTTGTTCAGCTTGAGGAAAAGAAGGCTCCGGGGAGACCTTATTGCAGCCTTCTGGTATCCGAACGGGACCTACAAAAAGGCTGGGGAGGGACTTTTTACAAAGGCCACAACAGGTAATGGTTTCAAACTGGAAGAGGGTAGATTTAGATTGGAAATTAGAAGGAAATTCTTCACTCTAAGGGTGGTGAGACACTGGAACAGGTTGCCCAGAGAATTTGTGAATGCTCCATCCCTGAAGGAGTTCAAGGTCAGGCTGGATGTGGCCTTGAGCAACCTGGTCTAGTGGTAGGTGTCCCTGCCATGGCAAGCAGCTTCAAACTAGATGATCTTTGAGCTCCCTTCCAAGACAAACCATTATATGATTCTATCATTCTATGACTAGAGTATAGTCAGTGTAATCTCTCTGCTGTATGCAAAAAGGTGATTTTCATCCTGTATAATTTGTTTTCATTCAGTTTGGCCACCCAGCTCGTATCTTCCTCCATGAAGCAAGTGAAACACTTCAGGCAGACCACCCTATATCTCCATACTGCCACAGGCCTCACTTTAATAGATGGTATCAACATACACCAACATTCATGTCACTCAAGAAATTACAAACCTGGAAGCTGATTTTAATGCTTTTAGCGCCCTGTCAGACCAAGGAGCCTAGAAACCACACCTGATAAGGTTCTGTGAATCTACAAAACACAGCTTCTGGAGCTTTGTGATGGCTGGCCCCAAATCAGCTGACAAAGTGGGCTTCAAATATAAGGTGGACAATCTGGTGAAATACCAACTTCAGACCATTTTGGGAAAAAGTATCTCATCTGCAGACTACATCGAAATCTCAGCAAACACCTACCAAAACTAGTTTTCTTCTAGCTTTTTTCAGTCAAGCAGCCATAATGACATAGCTGAGAATTGAGGCAATAGATTCTGAGAATAAATAAAGTTTTAACATCTGTGAGATATGTATTCTGTCCTGGCTGAGTAAAATATTTTCAGAAAAGGCCATGAGACTCTAACAGGAGAGGGATCATGGAATTATAGAATCATAGAGTGGTTTTGGTTGGAAGGGACCTTAAAGATCATTTAGTTTCAACTCCCCTGCCATGGGCAGTGACACCTCCCACTAGATCAGGTTGCTCAAAGTCCCAGTGAACCTGGCCTTGAACACTTCCAAGGAGGAGGCATCCACAACTTCTCCAGCCGGTTTCCGTGTCTCACAACTCTCACAGTAAAGAATTTATTCCTCATATCTCATCTAAATCTACCCTCTTTCAGTTTGAAACCCTTACCCCTCATTAGGAAGAAGTTCTTTAATACGAGGGTGGTGGATCACTGGAATAGGGTGCCCAGGGAAGTGGTGGAGGCCCCATCCCTGGAGTCATTCAAGGTCAGGCTTGATGGGGGTCTGAGCAACCTGACCTAGTTAGAGATGTCCCTGCTTATTGTAGGGGGGTTGGACTAGATGGCCTTTAGAGGTCCCTTCCACCCCAATACATTCTATGATTCTATGATCGTATCACTACACTGCCTGATAAAGAGTCCCTCCCCATCTTTCCTGTAGCCCCCCTTTAGTACTGAAATGCTGTTATAAGGTCTCCTCAGAGCCTTCTGTTCTCCAGGTTGAATAACTCCAACTATCCCAGCCTTTCCCCATAGGGAAGGTGCTCCAGCCCCCTGAAGCATCTTTGGGACCCTCCTCTGGACCTGCTCAAGCAGGTCCATGTCCTTCTTGTGCCAGGAGACCTAGAGCTGAAATGAGAATGAGAACAAACATGGTAAAGGATATTAACATTCATGTTACTTCAGTAAGAGCACTGAAGAGCACTCATGAAAGCAAACAAATGCTGTTCTCCTAGCAGTCAAAAGTAAACTATGTCCTGGTGACAGAAGACCTTATGCTAGAGTCTGGAAGGGTTTTAAAACAGTTGGACATCCCAAGCAGATAAATGCATGTTAGGTGCACAGGTATTTGTTAATGGTGCCACATTGAGTAATCAAAGAAGCTGCCACCTATGAGTTCTGGACAAGGTCAAAAAGGCTAGTTTGGCTGCAGAGTCTGGGGAGGAGAGGGGGGGGAATGTTCTCCTGAAGTGCTCCACAGCGAGTTATTTGGATTGCTGAGCTAGCTTTAAAGCCTCTGCAGAAGGTGCTGACCTGAAGGTCAGCCAAGGTCTTGGCTCTGAGCCCAGCCCTATTGGAGAAACAAGATTTCCATAGACAATAAACACAAATTAATTACACTCATATCCACTGACTCACCAATAAGCACACTATTATTAATAAAATTAACTCTGCCTCTGGCAGATATGTTGGTTATTTTAACAACCATGTTGTGGTTACTTAATGCTTGGATTTTGCTATTCTCCAATGAACCATCTTTGATGAAGCTGATAAAATTTCTTTAAAGAAAAAGCATATTGCACAGTCTGGAGGAATAGGTTGATTTGCTCATGCTTGTTACACTGGAGGATATCTTGAGGATGAATAAAAATTGTTGCCTTAGACTTTACAAATGTGTACAAAATAATATTTTCTTATACTTCCACCTGTGTACAAAACCCAGCTGACACTGAAGCTGCCTCTATTCATGCTGTTATCATCTGAGTCAATGCTACCCCACAGTAGACCACTGCACAGTTCTCCATGGGATTCTTGGTTTATGACAGTAACAACCATCAGTTCTGAAAATTTCCACCTATGAGATAACTTTTTCCTTGACCCTTAACTTTTGAGTTAGTTCTGGTCTCTAAAACCTGTTACAATTTCTTGCAAGCTGAGGGAAATATCTGCATCTTTCTTTTTTTCCGATGATACCTTTACAACAAACAGAAAGTATTTAGACACCATGCAGGTGGAATAACAATGACACATGTACAGTATAACTTCTATTAATTTCTAGCTCTGTTGCTGATAAGCTAGAAAGGAGAATAATACAGCATAAGAAACTTTGCTGTGTTTCACAGATGTATTTACATTAAGAAAAAGTGACTAGTCACAAACTCCTATTGTCAAAGAGCAGAACTTCCTCTTTCATTATGACTATGTATTTTAAGCAATTTCCAGGAAATGCTGAATTTATATTTGTTGTACCCAACAATCATTTTACAGAAAAGGAACACAGCTGCTTAAGTTTTGTATCAGCAAATATTGCCACCATTTGATTAAAATACTCTATGAAATATCTGTCTCTTTAAGTTGAACCTAAAGCTATGCTTGCCCCATGATCTAGATCTACTGATACTAGTAAAGCAATTCCTAAATTAAACTGGGTACTTAAATCCAAAATTATGACCTAGAAATTCTTCTTTCACCTCTTCTCTGAACTTGGACATAGCTACTCTGTTTGGCTGCTAACCCATTTGAGTCTATAAGGTTCTCCAGACATTTAGCCTCTTGGTTTTGCATGCCTAGAACCTTGCTCCCAAAGTAGTTTGGTATTTGGATCAGACATCCAGGTTAGACATTCTTCTCATCAATTTTTCTAAAAAGCCAGATCCTGTAGACACACTCACAGTATGCTTAGTACAAATTGATAGGATTGGTCTCCTCACAAAATGCAGTTGCCACCACTTCTTTTAAGGCATGGATGGAAGTGACACTGTGCGCCTTTTCTATAATAGCTTAATGTTTACAGCATTCATTGGATTCACTTCTCTTTCCCATCTGGACAGCTTCACAATGTCTTACAATGCAAAGAAAATGTCCTAACTTTTGAGTCCTTTGACAAGATGGCTAAGTTGTCATTGTGGTGATGAGAGAGTCCTGACCTCTTGTTCCTTCTCCTAGAACTATATGCACTCTATATGAAGCTCAGGACACTCCCATGTAAGTGAACTAACCTAAAATGACTTAGCAGATCCTGACCATCAGAACAACTTGGTCACATTTAAGGCCTTCTTCCTGGCTACCTGAATGCTGTTTGGACAATTGTGATGGAGTAGGAAGCATACTGAATGGATTGTCTTGGTAGACTTGTCTTTTGTCACCCTCTTTCAAGAGGGCCTGGAAGCACCTCTTTCATCACATGATCACATGCATGCTTATCACATCTAAAAGGCATGATACGCAAAAGTACGTAATGGAATCTCTGCATTGTACTCATCTGATAGGTCATATACACATGTGACAGACATGTTAACATATTGGTTACTTGAAAGTACATCTTATGACATAAAGAGCTATGTTAACTCAGCCTGCATAAGTAAAAAAGTCTCATTTGCAGAAGCTTCCAGAGTTATTGTTATGCTACCTGTTCCTGGCCTGAAGAAACCTTACTTTTCCAGTACACAGTATTAGTTTCTGCATAATACTACAGCCAATTTGGAAAATGACTGCTGATTTTCATGTGACTCTAGGAGATAGGAGATGCATTTTAAAAAGTCTTTCAATGTGAAAAAGAACACTAACTTGTAACTCTGACTTTGAAGCTGAGTGCTTTATTAGCCCGCTAACAAAACTATGTATATTACCTTCTCTGTCAGCTGTCCACTGTTTCTATATAACTTGCATTCAGAAGGTTCCAGACTCTGGCACGGAGGTAGCCAGAGATGCCTATCTATCACTGTCTTGCACTAAAATACCTAGGCTTGAAAAAGAGGTTGGATTTCAGAATTAACAACATGTTTGACAATCATCTTACTTCTGGAAAACCCAATATAGGATAAAAAAAACCAATACAAGCTTCTATATTTATATTCACATGAACAGGCAGGTGGAGTAGCGGGATTCAAATTACAGGTCTCAATAGGTAAAAATTATAGTAGTACACCTCAAACAAAGTGCTATAGCAATCTACAGAAGCTGGAATCCTGGGAGGAGTCTGGTTTGCAACATCCACCATAAAAGCAGCAATGTGTTCCTCATTATAGAAGGATTGTTTCAGACTTGTAATTTGTCTTAAAATCACATGGTTAAAAAATAAAACAGTCATTGCAAAAGCTGAAGTTTGTGCACTATGGGGTTATTTTTCTTAATATGTGTGCTGGTGAGGTTTTTTCTTCTTGGTTTTGGTTTTCTGGTTTTGTTTGTTTTTAATGTATGCCAAACACCTGGCATCATGACAAGGCTCACAGCCCTGCAAAAAACAAGATTCTTTTTCCTGATCATGAAGATTAAAGGAAAACCTGGGCAGTGATAGTGCACTACTGATCAAAATAATAGAAATGGAAGCGGAATGTGTGCATGCTCAAGATAAAAAGAGGAGAGTTAATGTTTTTATCCATGTAGAATAGAAAGAAAAAAACATAATTAACAATTAACTGAGAGTTTTCACCATGGCTATTTCATTCACAGCTACCTTTTTTCCGTAACCAAACACCAGCAAAGTAATTATACTATGTGAAGTGCTATGCAATACAATGTAAAACTTTGCAGACTGATTATTTTGAGAAATGATTGTCATCTATTAGTCTTCTTTCACAGCACACTCTCAGTAAGTTGTTATTCTATAGAGTTGCATAATTGAAATCTATCTGGACAATAAATAATATTGGTTATGTAACATACCATGATCAGCATGTTAAAAAAAAATACGCTGAATCGTTAAGAAGCTGTAACAAAAAAGAAGTGTGGTGGAGTGCAGAAAGCCCAAGATAATAATAACAATCTATTGATACTCTGCCCCTAAATTCTGACCTCATTTCAAGTAATTTCATTTGTATAATGCAGTGGAGCTAATGCACTGATAGACCAACATTAGCTGGGACGTCATATGTACCTTTAGTCAAAAACCTTATAAACAAATTGCAATTTCTAGTTCAGCTCCTTGATTTTGTACAATAAAATATGAATTTATTTCTTCTGCTCTCTGCACTTGAAGTCACCAGTTCCATTTCCCTCAGACTCCATACCACAGCTCCAGCTACTTCATGCCTCAGCACAAAAAAGGCTGAAGTACTCAAGCCTCATTCAAGTTGAATAGATAAACCAGCCACAGTTATCTGTAGCATATACTTTAAAGAACTATACATTCATGTTAAAGTCTGGTACTATACTACAGTGCTCAAAGATATATTGTTAACACAATAAATAGATAAATATATAAAGAGATAAGTAAATAAGCAAGCAGAAAATCTCCACATTGCACAAGAAAACTGTGAATTGGGATTTAAATTGGAAGAAGCTGACTCAAAGGAAATAGAAAAAGCATAAGAAATTATGAAAAAAGTAGAGGTATCATGTGCAAGTACCTTAAATTCTATTCTAATATAAAAAGCCTTCTACATGAGTATAAAGTGACAATCATAGAATAAAGAGATTGGTGGAAGATTTACAAGAGTAAATGATGCCATACAAACTCATCTCTTCCTGGTCTTCCTGTATTTTGTGATACAGCTAGTTTTGGTCTCTGCAAATTTACGATGTATATTGAAAAAGATGCACATGGAGAAAATGTAAAAAAAAAAGGAGCATGACTGAAGATGTGAGATACTTTAAATCTGTTAAGGAGGAAAATCAGACTGTTCTATTTTGGTAAGAGTACAGACTGTATATTAATTTGGTTCACAACTAGCCTATGATAGTTGGTATATAATCGAAAAAAGACCAAAGGAGAAGACATAAAAGACACTGTAGAGAAGAAATCTAACACAGAACACAAAGGGTATTTTCCATAAAATTTCCTACTAACATCAATTAAACTAACACAAGCTGCAAAACAAAATTTTTATGAAGATCCCACCGTACAGTAAAAAGGATTTTTGGCACATTTTTACTACTGGTTAATACAGGCAGAGCAGAAACATGGGCATTCTCCAAGAATATCAAGTATCAGCTAAAAGCTGAGCTGTAAAACATGAAAAGATTTATGCATAGAGTATTGCTGGAACCATACCAAATCCTGCAAGGTCTTAGTCCTGGTACTTGAAGAAGGAGCCTGTGAGTATCTCAGACATAATAAAAATAAGACTACAGCCCCACAAGTCCTGCCAAGTGAATTCTAGCATGGTCCTAGAATCAGATAGGAAAAAATGGAGACTATGAAAATGAACAGCAGAGTAATCATGGTGAAAGACATCTTGGAGACAGTGAATAAGCAAGTGTAAGAAAAAAATGTACACGTAAATTGTCATTAATCTACAGTACAATGTAAACCATCAAAGATGGTAATAAGAGCTTTCAATGATAAATCTTCACTTAGAAGCTATATGAACAATCTCTGCAGTATTTTCCATGCAGTGCATAATACAGGGTAATAACAACAGTGAACATTGCAGAAACGTGTTATGTCTCTTACAGTTATTGATGTTGTCATACAATTCCTTTAATGGAAGTAAGCTAAGCATGCTTCTGACTATTTGAAGTCTAAGTCTTGCATTACCTATTGCTCTCTTGTGCCACAGGATAGAGGTCCTTTTTAGCTAACAGTTAAAGTATGGTAAAATTGCTCATATCCTCTGGAAGAAAGGAAGAACATTTCCATGGAAGATGAGTTCTATGTACATGATAATCATATTACTTAGAAGACTCTCTGACCTTAAAACTATTTGAAAAGCTTTGGTTCCTGTTCCTTCACCCCTCACCTTTGGGGCAGAATGCATTTCCAATGTTTCTTGCAGGAATAACATCCTCTTGAATGGAGAAGAATTGGTCTTCCCAATATTTTTAATTTTTGTTGTCTTTTAAAAGTCTAATCTTTCAAAGTCTTCACATGAATCTTTAATCGCAAATACTTCTATCAGATTCCATGGAGCTACTAGTGTACCTGTTCTATAATGGGTATTCTAAAACACTTTGCTGAAACTGAATTGGGAGGCAGAGTTCAAAATGACAACTCATGCTTCATTTATAGTACCAGAAATAAAAAAATCATTCCTCAGCATTGTGACTACTTTAGAAAGGCATAAAAGAATATGCAAAACAGTTACATTATTTAAACTAATATGACCTTTTTGTTCTATCCATCATTATAGTTAATGACTGTCAATACTATTCCAATCCACTGAAACTAATAATATTTGTTACACACATATTGAAATTACCTCGTATCTTAACTACTTCTGGGCCTGGGCACACCTCATCTAGGGATTCCTGCTTAATGTGCATGTGTTTACCACTAATGTATAACACCTTAAACTCCCAAGAGAAGCATTCAGCAATACATTATGAACAGCTGCCTGAATGAATGCACCCAAAGCAACAAGGACTGTGAAAAGATGCAGCAGCTATTCTTCAAGCAAAAGAAGTTTGCTTTTTTCTGAATTAGTTTGGCATTCTAAAAAAAATCATGGTCTGTAAGTTTGCAATGTATTTTACTGTGTTGAATGTGTGCAAATTAATAAGAAATGCTAGCTCAGTCCAGCAGTTCATCTTTTCTAATGTCTTCCTTTTGACATTGCCTGATGCAATGCACCACCACAAAAACAGATTAATAAATAATAATATCAAGAATAATTTGGAAGAAATTAGGAATAACCCTACATCAGGAATGTTTCCTTTCATTCTCAAGAAGTATTACTCTCCAATATGATGTACATTCCCCACATACATACCAAATATCCCATATAATTCAAACAGGTTTTAATTGATTATTTTAATCCATGTGAAAGTTCATAGTTTCCCTGTTTCTTCCACTGACATAGTTATTTTTATCACAGAAAGAAATCTTACACTATGATTTGAATGCAAGCTCAACTCCTCAATGTGCATTTATGTCCTGGTTTGAGTTAGAATGAAACTAATCCTGTTCAGTGATTTTACTTTACAGCTAAGTCTTTTCTAACTAACTGCACTTTCCGAAGTTAACAACGTATTTTCACAGACAGTGTCTGCTTCTAGCAGTGATAACGCTTGATGTTTAGAGTTACTGCCAAGGATTGGTGTGCAGACCAAGGTCACTGCTAACTCTTGTGTACCACATCGCAGGGTGTGGAAAGTGAAAGGCCACATCTGTGGGGAAAAGTGGCCGGGACAGGTGACCTTAAACTGACTCATGCAGTATTCCATCCCATATATGTCATATTCAGTATTAAGCTGAGGGATCACAAGCGTCTTGGCCCTTTTTTGTCCCTTTTTCCTTCCTGTCGGCCCTTCCTGGGGTCCTCTGCCTTCCTGGACCCTTCCCTTCGGCCTTCCCTTCTTGGACCACCTCGTGCCTTTGATCCCAATTCGTGTGTTCCTGAACCCAGCTCCTGAACCCGGTTCCCATCACCTGCTGAGCCCAGTCTGGGACTTTGCCAGTGCCTGCACAGCCTCAGTGGTGACAGTGACATAGCTGCTATCAGGAGGAGGCTGGGCTCGATACTGGGTTTGTATATATTTGTATATATTCCTTTTTATTATTATGATCTTTATTAAAGTTACTTTAGTTTTCTAATCCAAAAGCCTCTCTCTCATTCCCTTCCTCTCCCATTTGGGATGGGAGGGGGCCATAAGTCTCTCTCCCTTATCCTCTTTCTCTTCCTCTGCCTGGGGAGGGGGTAAGAGGGGTTAACAGAGAATGTCTGTTGTAGGTCTGGTGGATTGAACCTAAACCTCAACAGAAAGGGAATACAAAGAATTGGGTGGTGTTTGTTTTCTTCTAAAAAAAAACACAGCAAGTTATTGCCACAGCTTTCTCCAAAATCTCAGTCTTCTTTTAGTTTGAATGTCATTTTGGTTTCTTTTAATATTATAGAAAAATGTGTCTAGTTTTCTAAACAGGTACCGACAGAGCTCAGATTCTCTTTCAGCAAAAGTTACATGTGTGTTTAATTTCATCAACTTTGAGTAGTCCCACTGTGGTAATTAAAAATATTTTATAATATGTAAAGGCAATTATATGTATAAATTATTACTGAACAGTAATAATTAAACCCAGCTTTGGGGTTGTGCATTGTTTTCTAAAATTTCCACAGGTGTAGAAGTAAAGGTGCACCCAAAGTGTTCTCATACAATTAAGACAAGTTGGAAGATCTATTTAGCTATTACACTGATGCTTAACAGCTGTAGTTCATTAGCCTCAGAGGAACTTACAAAAATTCCAACAACTTCTACTTAGTCACCAAATTCTTTGCTCCAATTCCAACAAAAAATTGGGGATTTTTCTAGTAGCACCAAGATCTCCAGGTCCTTATAGAATATTTTGGTTTCTCTTTTCCTTGCTTGAGGTACCGTGGGTTATCTGGTTTTATGAACAATAAAATTCTTTTCACCAGGTCTACTGTGAGAACTCATACACTGGTGAAGGATGTCACTCCACCTGAGCATCACTCTGGTAAACACAAAATGTCCTGCAAACTGCTCTTTTACTGAGTGTTTAATGAACCCTGAAAATCCCTGTTCACAGCCCTGAACCTGGCTGACTATTACCTACTGGGGAAGTTGATGAGGCCTTCTACAGACAGCTGAAAGTAGCCTCACAGTCACAGGCCCTGGTTCTCATGGGGGACTTCAATTATCCTGACATTTGCTGGGAAGGCCACACAGCTAAGCACTGTGGTCCAGGAGGTTTCTCCACTGTATTGATGATAACTTTTTGACTCAGGTGGTGGAGGAGCCAACAAGGAGAGGCATACTACTGGACCTAGTGCCAACAACCAAAGAGGGACTAGTGGAGGACGTTAAGGTTGGGGGGCAGTCTTGGTTGCAGTGATCATGAGAA
>VZZY01023969.1:0-14368 GCA_013400335.1 Eurystomus gularis | reverse complement strand
TGGCCAAACCAGGACACCTTGCTTGTGTGTCTGCTGCCTGTTGCACATGCAGATCCCAGGCCATGCCCCAGATTTAGCATTTACAGCTTGGTCATTCCAACGACCATGGAATGCAATGTCGACTGACCATGCACTTTGATACCCCATTTAAAAGTTTCCATTGTTTGTTGATTTTTTTCAAACCGATAAGAATTTACGTGTTCCTTCTGTCCGTAGGGAGTGCTGGTCCATTGCTTTAAACAGACTCTGTAACTTCATCCTAGGCCTGGTGTTGGCCCGCAGCCACTGGAAACAGAAATGCTGTAAATGGGGGCCATTCCCAGACAGCTGCACTCAGCACATCAACACAAGGGTGTGCAAATACACACCAGAGGATCTGCATAGAGCTGAGTTTGGGGAGATGCCCCCTCCTTTCCTGTCCCACGGCTCCTCAGCAGGTGTGTGCTCCTCTGGGGATGTGGGAGGTGGCTAAGGGAGCAGAGAGGATGGGCAGGGAGAACTCCCGGGATGGGGGGAGGAAGGGCATGGGCAAGAACTGGAGCTGGGACAAGGACCAGGAAGGGACAGCATGGTTTGGGGGATGATGGAGGAAGGAGGGGCTTTGGGTAAGAGCCAGGAAGCCCAGAGGGGGACACTAGAGGCTGCAATGTTGGTGTAGGAGGGGTGAGAAGTTTTGGTGTGTCAGTGGCAGTTTGAGGGGTATGAGTGGTGGAAGGGGCTACTTGTGCCCTGTTGTGTTAAACAGTGAAGTCTGTCACAGAACGACTCAGGCCAAGAAGAAAACTTCCTGGCCTTGAATGCAGCTGCAGGGTGGTTTCAATGCATCATGTTGCTTTTTCTTCACTGGGAGTTGCCACCTCAAATGTTGCAAGGCCCCTTGGCATTTGCTCATGCTCTGCAGACAGAAAACCATCTGGTTTGTCCCAAGCTGTAAGCTTGTTATCTGCAGGCAGAGGGCAGAGGGTGGGAAGAGACTGTGACAGAGGTTGGGATGGTGTGATTGCAGTGATCAGCCCTGTGTCATGCAGCTGTGGGACGAATGGCCCAGGTGGAGGCTGAGCACATAGTGAGGGCTGTGGTGGGGCTACTGCCCTGGTGGAGACCAAGCTCCACATGCAAAGATGGTGCAGCACATGGCTGACCTCTGCTGTCACCTGCTGGCACCAATCTCTCAGAACTTTGGCTAATTTCTGGACCAGATCTAGTGTTTTGTGTGTCCTGCAGGAACTGGCAGACTTTTGAACTGCAGATTCCTCACTTGGATGGGTGATGAGATGATGAGGATGACAACTGTGCTGGGGGGAGGGTTTTACCTCCCAGTGCTGCATTAGTCACAAAGGTCACATCTATTAACAGACAGAGCTGTAATGCGTGGCAAGCTGGTCACATGTTACCAGCTTCTTGTTTCCACCCAGTAACTTGTGCTAGAAGGGAAGTACTTTAGTGTCAAACAATTTCCCTCGGACCCAGAGCTCTCAAGGCAGTGGAGAATGCTGCTTACACCCACTTGCTAACAGAAAAGGGAGTGGAGGGGTAAAACTCTGGGAAGACTTTGTCTGTACAAACTATTTATTTATATTCCCCAAGGGGGCACAAGAACAAGAAGTGAAGCTAGAAGCACTCAGAGAAACACTTCTCCTACTGCTTTTGCCTTTACAAGGAGAGAGCGCTGGCACACCTCGTCTCGTGTATGTTTTCTAACAAGACCTCCTCAAATGACACATTGGGCATCTGCACACAAGCCAGAACTGCAAGGGTAGTGGAAATGAAATGAGAAAAACATATCTATGCTATGGAGTATGCTATGGAGTATGTCCATGTGGCAAAGGCTTGGGCTGCTGCTTGAGGAAGAGTTGCTAGCAGTCAGCACAGCTGCAGGAAAGGTGACCTCCCTAGTGCTGGTACAACTGCTAGTGCTGCCATGTGGTATATGAGCTCAGAGAACTGAACTGGCTGGAAAATAACATTTTTTTCTTTATCTTTCTTTCTTCCTTCCTTCCTTCCTTTTCTTTCTTCCTTCCTTCCTTTCTTTCTTTCTTTCCTTCTTTCTTTCTTTCTTTCTTTCTTTCTTTCTTTCTTTCTTTCTTTCTTTCTTTCTTTCTTTCTTTCTTTCTTTCTTTCTTTCTTTCTTTCTTTCTTTCTTTCTTTCTTTCTTTCTTTCTTTCTTTCTTTCTTTCTTTCTTTCTTTCTTTCTTTCTTTCTTTCTTTCTTTCTTTCTTTCTTNTTCCTTCTGTGTGAGTGTTCAGCCACATCAGTTCCCCAGGCCACCTCATGGTGCAGCTGCATGTTGGCTTGTGATGGCATGACATGAAGACAGCACAAAAATAGACTGCAGGCACAGATAGGAGAGACTCCTTTCAAAGGAAAGTGCTTACCCAGCTACAGCCTGAGTGAGCTCTGAATCTCCTTCTTCCTGTTAACAAAAGCTCCATTAGGCTATGTCCTCAGTGATTGTGAGGCTTTGCACTGGGGTAGGTCTGCTCTTCTTCCAAACATCAGTCTTCACATGCTGGCATGTCCCCACTGAACATGTGCAAGAGGAGCAGATGTGATAAGGAAGACAAACTAGAGGACGGATACTAACAAGGTGGATGAGACCCCCCCACTGCAACCTCCTGCTGCCAAAACACATCCTTGAATAGTGGGGATTGAGGTGTGGTCAACGTGGAGATGCTCAGCTTTGTAAAGTGGGTATCTGAGCATAACGCAGGGATAAATGTGATACAAAGGTACACACTGAGATGTCAAACTGCAGTGTCAGAGCCAAATTACTGCAAACTAGTTTCCCCTTTTATTTTAATAACAAAAAGAAACAACCTGAGTTTCCAAGGGCTAGTGACTTCAAGCTGAATAACAGGGCCAGGTAGGCTGAATGGGGCAGATACCTGTAAAACTCTTCATGAGGATGCTGTGCATCCATCTGTGCATGCTGTCCTAGGTACACTGTAAGAAAACTCACACAATAAATTGTGTGAGAAATAACATGACTTTTCCTTGGGCCTGAGAGGCTGAATTCCACAAAAGCAACACAGGAATCTTTTTGAGCCCTAAGCTGAAGGACATTTTTCAGCAAGTCACTTCCTTTGTGCATTTCCCAGTACACAGCTGACATAAACAGACATGGCACGTCACAGCCTGGAACGATTTCCAGCCTCAGTGCAGGTCAGCAGCTATGCCATGTCTGCAGAGCAATTTGGCACATTTCTAGTTTAACCCAGTAAATCAGATCAGCTTCTTAAAATGAATTTGTTTCCAGCACTCCAACAAAAGCATCTACTTCAGCTGAAAGAATATAAGGCTCCAAATATTGTCCATGTGAGTATTTATTGAGAAACTTTATATGGGAGTAGTACACCAAATAAACCAGTATCAGTCCCACAGAAAAAACCACAACTATAGAACTGGAAAGGCTAATTTCAAGGTCATTACCCGAAATGATTGTTGCTGTATGAGAGAGAATTGTGATATTAAGGAATGTCCACTGGAATGTGAAGAATTCTTCAGTTCTGGGAAGAAACATATTTATCTTGCTGATTGATGCAATAATCAGTGCTTTGAGTAACTAATGAAGAGTGATTCCTTCCGTTTAAAAGGAACATTTGAAGGCTATATTTTCTTAAAACCACATACCCTTAAAGAAATTTTAAACTATTGGCCTTTTGGGGGGCTTCACGCCTTGTTGTGAGGCCATGAGTCTGTAACTTCTCACTACTGGATTATATCACATTTGGAGTGAAGTAGAGGCAACACTGTTTATTTCAAAGTGCCCGTTCAAAGGACTGAAAAAATAACTGTGCTGTGGGCAATACCTACAAAGTAGTTATTTAGGATCAGGCAGACTCTGCAAAGAAGTATCTTTAAATTCCAAATTTAGTTGGATCTCATCAGGACTGAAACCATTTGGATCTGGCAGATAGATAACAAACAGATAAATTGCAAATTCTACCTGTACAGACTTACCTGTGTAGTGTCTTCTGATATCCTGGAGTCATTCTTTGACCCTGAAACTCCTTGGTTGCCTGCTTGCCTTTATGTCTCTAGGGCTTGATCTCCTGGAGTCAGTGGAAGCTTTGCTCCTGATTACAGCAGGGCATGCCTGGGCTCAGCCTGAGCATCGATGGAGTTGAAACTGCAGCTTTTCTTCTGCCTTCTTATCTATACCTTTGGACTGCAGTTTAACTGTGCCAGTTTCATCCAAACCCCTGACTTCACGGCATGCTGCCACCTTTGCTCCCTTTGGGATCCCCGTCTTTACTTGAGTCCTATCTTATCTATTTTGCTCCAGGTAAGAACAGCTGTGCTGGTTCAGACTACCTAACCCATCCATCTGCTCTGCCTCCAACAGTGGCCCTAAGCAGACCCCTAGGAAGAATGAAAAACAGATTAACATATTGATAATTTCTTCCTTAATACTACCGCAGCTTTCAACTACTTTCAGCTCAGATGATTTCCTGAACCTGCTGTGGTTTGCCTGTGGCATGGACCTCTCCCAATACTTGGGAGAGCTCTTTGCAATCCCAGCATGCTTTGGAAAGGACCTCCTTGGCAAGTCCACTGCCTGCTGCATGACAAACTTCTTCCTTTTGTTCGCTTTGAACTTGGCTCCTACCAACTTCATTAGCTGGTCTCTCATTGTCCTGGAGACACAATCCACACTTGCTCCCTATCCATACTCTCTGTATTTTTAATTATTTCATAGCTTTCCTTGTACAGTGTCCTCCATCTCATCTCTTTTCCAGCTTCAGAAGCCCCACTCTCCTGCACTGTTCGTTGTACAGCAGTTGTGTCACATCTTTGCTCATCCTGTTACTCTTCTCTGAACCTTTCCCAGCTCTTCTCTACCCTTTTTGAGAGCCCAGAACTGCACAGACTACTTGCAGTGTGGATGCAAGATGGATTATACAGTGGCACAGCAATTTTTACTACTTCATTGGCTTTTCCTTTCCTAGTAATCCCAAACATTTCTTTGTTCTATTTTCAAGACAGTGTCTACAGTAGCTCTACCAAGGCCTCCCTCCTGAGTAGCAGTGGTAAGCACAGAAACCATGATCTATACATGAAGCTGGAGCTGCTTCTCCCTAAATGCATTCGCTGCTTTACATCTGCCTAGACTGAATTTCATTTGCCATTATATGGGCTAGTCACTCTGTCTCTTAAGGTCCTCCTTGAGTTCTTCACCATCTGCCCTCATATTCACTACCAATAACTCTGTATTATTATTAAAGTTTGTGACCTCCCTGATCACCTTCTCTGGCAACTCTGCTCCAGCTTTCCCCTGCTGCTAACCTCTCTACCCTTTCCTTGCTTCCCCTCCTCCTAGGACTCACAGTATCCCTCAGATTTATTCACTTGGACCAATCATCCATCATGTTTGTCATCTGGAGCCTACACCATCCAGAAAGGCCATACTCTTTCTATGTACTTTCTGACTACCATTGTACTACCATCGCTCTGCTTTGCCAAATGGTTTTGATCATGGCAAACAGAGTTGCACCAAACTTTCAGTGTCCAGAGGTAGGCTGTCCTTGTTGCAAGGCCTGTTGTGAGAGAGAGAAGGGACAGGACAGGATGCTCCTGCCAGGCAACTGAAGTTAACATTTAGGAATTTTTGAAATTACTCATGATGTCATTTTTATTTTCTGAAGGCTTTAGAAAATAAAGTTGTGGCTTTTGTTAACAGGAAAAAGAGGATTTATTATCCTTTTTTGACCCTAGTGGTTAGCAAAAGTTTGGATTGTTTCAGTTAATTCTTTAGTGTCAGGATTGTTTCAAAACTTAGCTGTTTATTTACAAAGAATAGGCACTGCCTTCTTTGCTTAACATGAGGAAACACTTTGCTCACAGCTCCAAGTTATTTTCCAGCTAGTGGTTCATGCAGTTTGTACTACCAAGCAGTACCTGGCAATGCATTTTGCCGGCATAGACCAGCTCCCTCAGAACACTTGCGTCATATGCCTGCATTTTGGATGGTGGCTCCTATTGTTCCAGATAGTTGATTCCATAACGGATGTTAATTGTTCCCTTTTGCTTAACGAGAATGAATAGGGCTGCAATACCTTCCATTTCCAACAAGCTTTAACACAATCTATGATGGAAGAAACTCCCATAGGAAGGAACCAGTGGTCTTCTGGTTGCGTTGATTTTTCAAGAAGGAGCACACTCAGTCTGAAAACTACTTTTCTTCACTACTTCTTTCACCAGGAAAGCACAGTTCAGTCATGCAGTGTCTTCATCCCATAAACATCCTAAATCTGTGGAAGCCCTGGCAAAGTCAAGCCTTGCAGTAGTAATAACATGGAATTCCATCACTAGAAGCAATCTTAACCAGGCTCAAGGCTTTTAAACGTTAACCTGTTGATTAGGCTTCCCAGTTGAAATGTAGAAAGTAGTACATTGTACCTTTTCTTGTTTTCAAGTATTTGTAAGTGGATTGTCTCTAATCAAAAGTTTAGGGAGACAAGGAGTTAATTTGAAAACTAGAGTTGGCTTCAACAGCATTCAGAAATTACCACATCCTTTTTGTATGACATACAAATCTTTCAATAGGTCTGTGCAATTCCAGAAAATGCATGTGGCAACCACTGACCCCAGCTTCTGGCTCCAGACCTTTGCTTCTCCTTCAAGTGGGAACATCTCATGGTCTACTGCATTCAGCTCTGGGGCCCCCAGTGTAACAAAGACATAGACCTGCTCAAGTGGGTCCAGAGGAAGGCCATGAATATGATCTGAAGGCTGGAGCACCTACCCTATACAGACAGGCTGAGAGAGTGGGGGTTGTTCTTTTCCAGTGATTTTTCTCATGGGGACAGTGTGATTTTTCCTCCTTCCCTTCAGGCTGGTCTATACTACAAACCTGAACACGTCTCTGAGCTCCTGAGTGAGGTGACTCAGGTTTGAGCGGACCTCCCATAGCCTGCTCATATTTTTTATGTTGCCCAACATCATTGCTTACAACCACGTTCAGACGCAGCCATACCTTACAGACCAGCCAGGCACTATCACCATAATTCTCCACATGCAATTCTCTTTTCTCTCCATGGTGTAGCACAACTCATTGCACTGATGCTACTCGACACATCAGGAGGAGACAACATTGCTCCTGTGACCCAGGGATGTTCAGTGACTGGGCTGCTTCTCAGTTAAGTGCTAGCAAAACATGCTCTCCACTCTGCTTCAGAGGAGACAGCACAGAGGCCTTGCCAACTGCCACCTTCTGCTGCCCATTCTCCACTGCTGAGGACACAAACACTTTCACCCAAGACACAACACTGCTTTTTGTGTTACTAATGGGATCAGAAGAGAATGGAATCTGTGGCCCATAGAAAATGCACACTTTTTTTTCAGAAGGTTTTTATGGCTGCCATCCTTCTTGTCTCACAGAGCACACATGTGGCAGGAAAAGCCTGGTACCTGATAGATCACTTCTGCCTAAGGAGCTCTGACAGTGTGATTCAGGACTGTACTCGTTGAGTAATTCTTCCTTAGCAGCCTTGATGTTTTTAACAGTTGAGCACTGAATTTAGGTATTTTTTGCACAAGGCACAAGTGGGTAGGGATGGGACCCTGGAGAGACAGTGTTTTTTGAGAACACACTGGCCAGCTCTACATCCAGGGAGGGAAGGAGGCAGTGGTGTTGCCTCCTGCTCTTAAACTCCCTCAGCTGAAGGAAGAAGGGTGCCAATGGAAATGAGACATCCTGATCTGGGAACAAATGACTGATTTTATTCAGACCCACGTGACATGGCACTGCGACAGAAAGACAGACAAGGGCTGGTGTTGCAATGACTTCTGCTAGCAAACACCAGCAGTTACTGCTGTGCCAGCGTTTCTGTAGTAATCTCAAGCTTTCAAGTATTTGTTAACTAGTAAAAAATCCTTTATTTGGCTGAAATTTGACACATGAAATAGGAATTTATTAGAAATACCATTGCACCTTTTTTCACCCAAAGAAGCCTGGTGGTTTTCTGTTTTTGTTTTGGGGATTCCTGTTCTCATTTTGGGGGTTCCTTCTGGCTATTGCACATGTAAGAGTAATTCAAATCATACTGACAATTTCTTAAGTTTTCCCACCTCTAAAAGCCTTACTAATGGCCTTAGAGAGCTTGTCACTTAATAATCTCTAAGTGTCATGCAAAAGAGATCAATATTATATGTAGTCTAGTTTCTGTTTCCATTTCTTGCCGACTTATCTTGAGAACAGTTGCAATAGCTGCTGTTGCAGGCTTATTACCCATAACCTACATCTGCATTTGCACGACAAACTGGTTTGAAAGCAGTGGATTGAGCACGCCTTTCTGGTAAAAGTAGGCTTAATTCTACATTGCTTTGTGTGGAAAAAGCACAATGATACCATATTGTTGTATGTCATGTCACTGTACATCATGTAAGCAGCTCTACATGCAGGAGCTCGGGTCAGTCACGCCATGATCAATGTGATCAAGTGAAAGCCATTTATTTAGTAAAACATCGCTCTTTTATAATCTCTTTGGCATAGCACGCAGTACAAGCTATTCCGCTATTGGTTACATTGTGCACATCGTTTACCTAGCAACAATTTCTAATTGGTAGCACATATTCTTCAAGCTCTCATTATTATAGGATAGCTCAGTCCATTCTCCCTACACATACTAATTGGCTGGTGTTCCTCCACTGACTGCTTGCCAGGTTGCTGTTCTGTGAAATTTACTCATTAGGCCTCTTATCTCCTTCACTCCCTGGGACTCTTCAGCCTCAGGGCTTCCCAGGCTCTTTCAGGGAAACATCATTATCTGCTCAAGGCTAAGGTCCATCCCTGAGTCCTCAGACCAGCTGTGGACTCCCACATCTACAAAATGCAAAGCAGTGCAAAGGAGTGCCTGGTAGCACCACACATCTCCAGAGTCCTTCAACTCTTTGTGATCCAAGAGTCATTCAGGTTCATCTCAGACCTGAGTGGTATTATCTCTTCTTTAAAGTTTTGTAATAATGAAGAGACACTACACTAAAAAGAAAAAATATCCTTTGACTGACTTGAACTGGTGGAGGCCAGTGAGTTATGATGAAACCATTCTTTTTGTTGTATAATTCTCATGATCCTTGCTGCAAGTGCAAAAATGCAGCATGGCTTATTATGTGTTAAGTTTCTAGTCTAAAGTGTTTGTTAGAAACTAGTGATCTCAATTCTCAGATGCAATTAATAGAAATTTCCTGTAGCATATGTGATGTAAGTAATCGCATTTCCCCAAATAATACAGTAATAATGCTCTACACATTTATTACTCATTCCATTAGTTAGTTTGTCCTTAATCCAATAATAAGCCTTTAGTTCTTCAAGTCTTAGAAAATCTTTTTGATAGCAAAAATCCAACAAAATTCATTGTGTTTGCAAATGGGGAAGTAGCTCCGCATTGGTAGATTCAGACTCCACTAATGATTAGCTCTTGGTACACAGTAACTTACAGCTTGCCCAGACAGCAGTTTTTGCAAAATTTGGCTTTGCATTTGCAATGCTCTAAGTCATTTGCACCACTAAATCCATAAATAGCCACTCTTGGGCCAAAAATAATTTTATAGAGAGATATATATATATGTGTGTGTTTTCCTTAGGTTTTATTTCAACCACACAAATCTGATGCAGTTTGAGCAGCAGGTCAGGCTGAAGTGGAGGCCAAGAGCTCACAGTGGAGGGTGGGAAGGTTGAAGGACTGCATCAACCACCACAGTTAAATAAAATGCTTGTTAATCTTTGCCCTTAGTGTGCAACAAGCATGAGGGAATGAGCTCTCATCTGGAAGAGTATTTGGACAGAAGTAGCAAACATGCTATAAATTAACACCCTTGCTGACTTAATGGAAACCTTCCTGCCTTAACAACCTGCTAGACAGGGGTGTGATTGATCTCACTACCCAGCAGTGCTCCCTACCACACAGGAAATCTGTATAGGTTGTGATGGACAGGTGGAAATGAGTGCAGTGAGAGCAGCTGCCCCAGCCAAAGACCTGGCTGTGTCCACAGCATTGCCAGCAGCACTGGGATCACTAGGTGCTATGCCTCTGAGTGTGCTGCAGCCATGGGAGACCTGCCACCAGCAAGGGCACAGCTGAGATTCATTAAAAGAAGCTGTGATTTGAACAAATCATGAATAGCCTGAGTGTGCTGGTGTTCAGCTGGACTCAACTGGCTCTTTGCCTCTGAAGCTTCTTATTACCAGGAACCAGACTACAAAGATGTAGCTCCTTTCATGCGATGTCCTGCCAGGCTGGGTCACAAATGTGCTACTAAGAACGCGGGTCTCCTCTTGTATCTAACACCAGGTCCTCCTCTGCATCATTGTGGGAGACATCAGTCCCCCTTCTTTATTATAAGGGATTCTGTGCAGTGAATTGCTAAACCATCCAGCATCTCAGCCACCTGGGAGATGATTATAGAGGGAATTGCTCTGTCAGCTCTTTCTCCTGTCTCTTCTGTGGATGTGCATGTGTAATCCCACCAAGAGCTCTGGGCTAGGAGATTGTTTTGTCATAAACAATAACGAGTTTGCTAAAAATGAGTGTCTTGCTGAGGTGTCTTGAAGAAGTGATATCATTAAGTGGACAAAGTATAGCAGAAACCTTAGCCATGGACCTGTCTCTCTAACCTTGTCTTGGTGTCCCTGGTGCAAATGACCATGCCAGCTCACCAGCAAGAGCTTCTCGTATGCAAAAGAGACTGCAAATGAAGAAGCAGAGTGCTCAAGGCAAGAGAGATTATGGTAAATGTGTGCAAAGGGAGAAGCTGCTCCAATATTTCCTCTCTTGAGCAAGAGGAAGCCCAGCTTTCCATGCAGCTGAACACTGTGTGGGTGCTGGAGCCTGTATCAAGCATAAAGGACAGGTGCTGGCACTGGGAGAGGCAAGACAGGAGCAGGTAGGCATTTGCGACAAGCAGCTGTGGCAGGAGCTGCTCGCACCAAGCTTACTTCCCTGACCAGATTTCCTTTTTTTTTCTCCCTTAAGTCATTGGGTTCATATTTGAGAGTGGGGAAAATCTGTTCACTGAGCACCAGCTTAGCGTAATTTTCCTGTGTTTCTAGGGAGAAGCTTGGACCAGGGCTATTTAAAATGACAGCATTAAATCTGAGATCAGGCCTTGTTGCTAGCTGTGATGTCTGGCAGCTTTGCCCTTTAATCGTACTTCTGCTTTTGTGTCTCTTTTGTCTGCACAACTCAGGATGAAATATTCCCGTTCTGTTCATGGCTTGGTTTTACACTTCTGTTAAACACAAAAAATAAATGTGCTATGAGACGGCGCTTGCTTGTTTTTCATCAGACGTGACCTTACACAGGTAGAAAGTGCTTCATACTCCTCTTAAAAAAAGGGCAAAGGCAAGTTGGACCCATACAACCTAGAGGCAAAAGCCACTGGGAAGATAAAATGTCATCGAAACACAGCAGCGATTGAGCCACAGGACAGGGCCAGAAGCAGCTCTCCAGCAGCAGCAGCCTGCCAGGAAATCAGGTGCTGCTGTGGCTGCTGCCATTAAGTTTTTGGTTTGTTTTTTTTTTCAACTGTGTCACTTGAAACATGGCCATGAGCATAATCTGAAGAGAAAGGCAGGGCAGAGGAGGGCAGCAGGCAGCCCTCCCACCAGGCTGTCTTCTGACAGCTCCGCCTCCGCTGGCCCTCTCCCAGCTGCCTGCACTGACACATAGCTGTATTTAAACATCTCTCTCTCCTCCAGTCTTCTGTTGTTTTTTTCATGGAAACCTCTGCCTTTTGGCTGGTGAACAGCGAGAAGATGAGCACTTCTCATGGCTTTCTCTGCTCCCAGGGATGGAGGGTCTCCAGACCTCTAAAGTCATCTTAATTATTCAAATGCAAATATGAATTTCTTTCAAGTCTTTCTCTACTAAAATGGGTAATACTTCATGCATCAGATGTCCATGGTAGAACCATGAGGATTTGGCATTTGCAAATACACAGAAAGAAGTGCAATGAAAAGAATCAGTAACTGCATCTACCAAGGATTATATTTATGTTAAGCCTGGCTACCATGTTTCAGCATGGTGCAGTGTGCCACCCATGCAAGACTGTTTATTTTTCAATAGATTATACCTCTGGGGACTTTCCTGATTTCTGACTGCTGCTTGGCTCACAAAGTGCCTAGGTTCTGACCAAGCCTTGCTTCTCTGGTGGGTTCTCCTCATGTTGCTGCCCATCAAAGGTGCCCATGATGTTGTTTAGCTCAGGGGGTGCAACGACAGCTGCAAAATAGGTTAAAAGCTGCAATGCCTCCAAATATCTGTTTGCTTTTTAAGCTTTTGCCGGCTGTTTCGGTGAGTAGTTCGTGTTTCAAATTCTTCCCCTACTCAATACGATGTTACCTCCCCTGTCCACACCAGGCTGGCACTGCCTGGCATTTCTGCCAACGTGAACGCCTGCATTGGTGGAACCCTCATAATTATGTTAATTTTCAGGCCTAGTCCTTAACTGTATGAACAGGGGGACAGCAGTGATACTAGGCAGTGTAGCAGTCTCTCCTTATACTTCCATAAGGGCATTGCTACTGCAAAGAGTAAGACCATGACAGGTGATTTTTCAATAGCTCTTTTAAGAAGCCACAAAGACAAGGAAAATTTGCCTTTAAAGACATAAAACTGCCTGTTTGAGTGGGTGCACAGCTCCTAGCCCAACAGCCTTGCATCCAGCAGCACCAGGCCAGACAGCTGCTCCAGCTGTGCTCATCACCATGAATTGAGTTTCAGAGTCTTATGGGCAAAGAAAATAACAGAAAGTTTTTTGTTATGGAGTATATAGCTCACTTGAGACTAAGCTCTGCAGAAACTGCTTAGCTTGCTTCACATGCTCCTGTATCTTGCAAGTCCTTTTCTGAATAGAAAGCAAAAAACCAAACCCCCAAAAGGAAGTTATTGCTCTGGAGTGCTTTGATGAGTGCTATTTGTAACCCTTTCAATTAGATTTTCCCATCATAGAAGCCTGGAAGGCCAATATGTGCTTTTTGTGGGGTGTTTGCAATAAGTCGTGGGCACATCTGTGGAGTATTCCTGTCTTGGACATGATTTCTCCCCTCCACTGTGTCAGAAATAGGCCTGGCTGGCAGAGGCCAGGCCTTTCAATGCACCCATCCATTTTGTGTATCTATGATTTTGGTTTCTGGGGGTTGTGTTCCCTCCCTAATTAATACACAGATGACTTCTCCAATTAGTCCTGAGTGACTTACAGCTTAGTCTCTTCTGTTGAATACTCTGGCAGTCACTGCAGCTACAAGGAAATGTTTCCCAAGTTTTAAAGGAAAAATGAGCCTGCCCTCTAGCTGCTGAGCGCACATGCAGCTCCGCTTCCTCGGCTTTCCTACAGCAGGCAGGACTTCAGGTCAGTTTTGCTTCCTCCTCTCATGCTTCCTGGGCTCTGCTGTTTCTTGCCCTGTTCAGGGGCTCCAGCTGGATTTGCTACGTGTTTCTTCTGCATGGACATGACTACCTGGATGGCCATTAACTGGTAAAGTATGACTGCGTGACTTTTGCATATTAAAGCTGATTACCCAAGCCACAGTGCAGCAGTTCGTGGCATAAATTCACTTGCATTGCCTTCATCATGGTGAGGAGCCAATTCTTGAAGGGCAGGACCATTTTTCACATCCCTCAGGGTCTGGTGATACATAGCACCTAAGGTCAGCACCTGAATTTAAACCAGATGTAAGATAAGAACCACAGCAAAAATGTGTTTGTGTGCCAGTTCAAATATGTATATCGATACTATTTGGATAAAACAATCTTGAAAAATGGAGAAGGAAGCAAGAAGTTACCTGAGTGCCAGGGGACTGATACTTTAAAAGCACAATGCCTCTGAAATGGCAGAAAGGTTCAGCATTTTGGTGTTTTAAATGATGAGAAGACAAATGCTTATATTTGCTGGCACAAAGGCACATGGCACCATACATAAAGTTTGCTGTACAAAGCAGAGGCAGTGGTTGTGGATTAGGAAGCTAACAGCTTGAAGCATGTGTTGCTTCAGGAAGCGGGGTGCACCTTCGTCAAGGGTTAGCACTGGGCTGGTCACTGGATGAATGACAGATGCTCTCTAGTAACTCTTCTCCCTTCCCAGAAAGGGAAGAGAAAGGGAATAATGGATAGAGACTTATGGTTTGGAAAAGAAAACTGTAACTACTTTAATGAAAATAATAACAATAAAACGAAGTATATACAAAACCAGTATTGAACCCAACCCCCCTGATGGCAATTAGATAACCGTGACCACTGCTGCTGAGGAGCAGGCACTAGGGAAGTCCCAGACTGGACACAGAGACAGACAGGAACCAGATTCAGGAGCTGGATTCTGGAACTGAGTTCAGGAACACATAGATTGCAATCAAAGGCAAAATGGACAGAGT
>VZZY01023953.1:0-12250 GCA_013400335.1 Eurystomus gularis | reverse complement strand
TTTTATCTCTCTAAATTTTATTCTGTTAGTCCGCTGTTTTCAACATATTCCTAAGCAATTTGTTGAGCTAGAAGATACTAAGCGTACAGCAAAGTACCGAATATTTTTGTCTCTGCAGCTTAGAACTGCATGTTAGTCTGAGATGCATAGTAGTTGGATTTCACAAATTCAGTCTAGTCCTGGCGCCTCTCTCAATGCAGACAGTTCTGTTCCTATTCCTTTGATTGAAAGAAGTGGTTGATTGTGTTATCCATATGAGCAGCAGGCTAAATAACAAAGATTAAAGGGCACATGATTGTGTTCTTGCCAATGGCAACAAAAGAATAATGGCACGTTGCCACCTTCTGTCATTATAAGCCTTCCTTCGGCTCTTCCCTCTACAGTTTCAAAAGAGGAATTTTAGCTCAAGGTAACTTTTTGTGGAATCATTCAGTAATACCAAATAATCATGGTTAATATATTCTAGAAGTTGCATTACTTTCTTTCCTTTAAAATTAATGATGTTTTCTTCTGGGTTTTAATCAGTTTAAATGAAGCATTCTGTTGATAAGAGATTGAGTTCCTCTGACTGGAAGGTAGTGCAGAGGAGGCACGATTGGCTCTTGTAATCTAATCAAAGCAGGTGGAATATTTTAAGAGCCTGTGGAGGTAAGATCCTACAGCAGGTAAAAGACTGTAAGACTGCATGCGTAAAAATTATGTTGATGCTTTCAGTAATTCTGTCTCTATCCAGACTGAATTTTGAGTTCTCTCACACTACTCACAGAAAAATTTCCATAGAAGTTTTATGAGATAGGACTCAGCATATTAGGGTGTTCTTGGCATGAAATGATTTACACATTCCTGGTGTGATATGTGGTTTGTAAGGTTCATAAGGAAAGAGGTGCCATGTTGATATCAGATTAACATCTTGTGATAATCCAAGTATCACACTGTGAAGTGAGTCGATATTTCTGTTTGCTATAAATAAAAGTTTCTGTGTTTAGTTAAACCTTTTTTGGTGCTTAACAAAAGAACTTTCTTATTTTCTTACATTATTCTTGATTGTTACTGATTAGGATGAGATTTTTCTAAACTCTCATGTAGCAATTAAATTTTAGATGGTCTGAGTCATTTTTTCTGTTGCTTGTTTTTAAGTATCGTAATATGTGTATGTGTGTCAGTCAAGGTTTGTCAAGCTACTGCCAAATTTTCTGACGTGTTATTCATGGATGTCTGTGATATTGGCAACCCAAATCATATGATGTCGTTTTTGTTTCCTAATTATATAACTCAAATATCTTTAAATCAGAAGTAACAAGTAGTTGCTGCCCACAAATTAGTTTACTCACACATGCTTTACTGCACTTGTGATTAGAGGACATGTCATACATTCAAATATCCATTCTGTAAGGAATCCTTCATGAAAAGCATCGTGAACATTGAACCATGCAAGCCTGACTGAGCAAAACATCTGTTGATGAGCGTCTTCTAGGTACTTGAAAAATATTTGACTGAGCCAAGCAGCCATTGCTACATCTAGTTTGTAAGAAATGTAAAGTGTAAATGAGGCTACAGACTAATAAGGAGCTCACAAGGACACAGTTCTTCAGTAGCCTGTTAGAGGGAATGGACTAGATAGGCCTATCTTCAGGAATTTGAGAAAAGTCAAAATTTTGCTTAAATTTTTTTTATGTATAATTTTTTGCTTGAGTTACTGTTCACCTATGGAAGCCTCAAATTATAAATTGTCTGTTTAACTAGATGTGTGCTCTTTCTCTACTCTTTTCTGATTAGAAGTGGCTGTGGTTCTTAATACCTAATCAATTTGTTGTGCTAAATATTGCTAAATAATTCTCTTTTACCTTTTATTTGTATAACTCCTAGCTACAAGGAGATTTTAAAGGCAACCAGAATCTAAAAATGTTAGGATAAATTATTTTCTATAATATACTGTGATCGAATTGACAAAAGAATACAGTTACTCAGTACTGCTCCTCAACGTATGTGTTTTTTGTTATTCCACATACAGGGCATATTCCTGCTGGGCTAGGGAGCATCAGCAGTTAAGCAGTAATATCAATAGTTCTGGAACAATCACTGCCTTAGCAGTTAGGAGCCGAATGTATGGGAGGCCACTTTTAGGTAGCCAACTGGGGTGAGAATGTGTTGAAGTGCTGAGATAGATAGGAGATTTGCAGGGTCTCTCAGGGAGTTCAAATCCACATCTTCCCTCTTAGGAAAAGACTCACAACACCAATCGAGAAGACACGAGCAGACCTGTATCCCATCATAGCCATCTACCCCCCGACATGAGGTCAGAATTAATTTGCTGGGCACTGACTTGCACTTGAATTAGGAGTGGCATGCCAACACCAAAGAGCGTGTTTCAGCGTATACCTTTATAACTTCACGAGACACCATTCCCATAGCTGCTTCCTTTCATTAATTAGATGGCAGAACTTCATTAATGACTTAGCAGCAGGGTAGCTTGTACCTTCCTTTAGGAAACAGATTAATAATGCAGAAAGTGCAGAAATTACATATGTAAGATGGTACATATTTACATTTTATGTTTCAAATCTCTGAAAATCTGGTGCTAGGTTTCAATAGAGAAGCTGAATCATATTGTTGAAATAAGACTTGCTTTTGGTGGCATCCCCTAATCCAGTGAAAAAAAGGTAAAGGAAACAACTAGTAACTTATGTTCATGAATGTTATTTCTGTTCATTTATTTTTAGTGAGAATTTAGTATAAAGTGCAGCTAAAAGCTGATCTTCCTTAATGGGAATCATTGAATTGGTCCCTACAGAGGAGAAAAAGAGGAAGAAAGATCTTTTAAAGTGACAGCTGATTTCTGCAATCTGCTAATGATTCCCTTGGAGATTCCTGAAAGCATCCTGGAGACAAATTAATAAAAATTGCAGCATCAGTGGTTTTTCTCTGGGAAGGCTCTATTGCTGCAACATTCCTTGTCCCAGCAAGTAGTTATAGTGCTTGCTATTTGAGACCATGTAATGTGGACCACATTAGCTGAGAGAGCTTGCCCACATCCCTTATATACTGAGCTCATTTGTCAGCAATTATTTCCTTGCCATTCCATTCAAATTTAGAACACAAATAAAAAAGCACATGTTATTACCTGTCCTTTATTCAAGCTTGTGACCAAAGGCCACGCTGCTAAGTTTCTTAGATGGGGCTGAGAGAACAAGAATGAGGGTAACAAAATGTATAATTCAGATATCATGAAAAAGAAAGATGCTGTTTCATACTCAGATTCATTACAAAACATTTATAGGGGGTTTCAAAGACCCCTGATGAATTTTAATTAATCAAAAACTGTAAGAATGCAAGGAATGAGATATTTGGCTAAAAGTAAAACAGAAGGGCATAACTTACCTTAATACTTCTTGGGATATTTAACCTCTTCATGGTCAAAGTATGCAAAGATTTTTGTTTGCTGGAAGAGCAAAAGAACTTCTGGCTTGGTCTAAGTAATTTCTTGGCAAGCAGGTTGTCCTTCAAAGCTGTTTGTTCCTACAGCAGCAGGCTTCCTGCTTGCAGAGACAAAATTATAGCATTAAGCAAGAAACAGGCTCTCCAGCTTTTCAGATTACCTCTTCACTGCTAGAGAGGGTCAGGAAATGATAGCTGCAAGAGAAGCTAAGTCTGACCACATTGCAACCTGTAGAGAAAGGAGAAGTAAAGTATGGCTGGTTATAATTCCATTGCCTTCCCTCTTCTTGATCTTCATTGACACATTGTTGTCACTTCTTGACCACATCTATACTGCCCAATTCCTCCAACACTGATTGGAAGTGTCTTAGATAATGCAAAGGCTGCGGTGGGGCCCAAAAGCGTTCTGTTTTTATGGAATGAAATTAAGGTAGGCATGGTGAGTCGATAAGGTTAGTGGAAGGAAAGAAAAGAGTTCAAAACCTACTGCAATAGAGTTGGAGGATGATTGAGGCAAAGGGTGCCAAGCCTGATGCTGTTTCAGTATACTGCATACTATTTTTGAACCTAGGATTGCAATGCCCAGAACAGTACCCAGATGTGCTCATTAAAATTATCTATTAGTCTTTTTACTTGCCCTTAACATTTCTGTAGCTGTAGGTGGAAGTCAGCAAAACTATAATATAGCATATTCCCCCAGGCTGAAGTTTACTTTAACCTTTTAGACTCACAACAAATAGCCGTAGAACTATGGTATAAGCAGCAAAAAGCTGAAATAAATTTCAGAAGTCATGGATACATGGATACAAGTCGCTGCAGAGGGACCTGGACAGGCTGGGTCGATGGGCTGAAGCCAATGATATGAGGTTCAACAAGGCCAAGTGCAGGGTCCTACACTTTGGCCACAATAACCCCATACAGCGCTACAGACCAGGGGATGAGTGGCTGGAGAGCGACCTGGCAGAGAGGGACCTGGGAGTACTAGTTAACAACTGGCTGAACATGAGCCAGCGGTGTGTCCAGGTGGCACAGAAGGCCAATGGTGTCTTGGCTTGTATCAGGAATGGTCTGGCCAGCAGGACTAGGGATGTAATTCTCTCCCTGTAGTCGGCACTGGTGAGGCCTCACCTCGAGTNTACTTTGTGTAGTTCTGGGCCTTTCACTTCAAGAAAGATATTGAGGTGCTGGAGCAGGTCCAGAGAAGAGTGACGAGACTGGTGAAGGGGCTGGAGGGAAAGTCTTATGAGGAGAGGCTGAGGGAGCTGGGGTTGTTCAGCCTGGAGAAGAGGAGACTCAGGGGAGACCTTATCAGTCTCTACAACTACCCAGAAGGAAGTTGTAGTCGGGTGGGGGTCAGGCTCTTCTCCCAGGCAACTAGTGACAGGATGAGAAAGCATGGCCTGAAGCTGCGCCGGAGGAGGTTTAGGTTGGATATTAGGAAGCACTTCCTCATGGAAAATGTGATTAGACACTGGAATGGACTGCCCAGGGAGGTGGTGGAATCACCATCCCTGGGGGTGTTTAAGGAAAGGTTGGATGTGGCACTCAGTGACATGGTCTAGCTGATGTTGTGGTGTTGGGTCACAGGCTGGACTTTATGATCTTGGAGATCTATTCCAGCCTCAATAATTCTGTGATTCTGTGATACGCATGTTTTCTAAGTTTAATAAATAGATCATTGCCACATCTTGTTCTGATCCATCTTCCTGAAAGGTGTTACAGGCTAAAAACTCATCTGCCTATCACTCAAGGAAATTAATTGTCACCTTAATGTTATCTAGTTTGACAGAATTTGTCCTGTGGGTTTGCCAGCACTGGCAACAAAACAAATGCTGCACAGTATATTTTTCTGGGAGGTTTCTGACATGATGTCTATGCAACAAAATCACCTTGAATTCTGATGGCATGTAGGCAAGGTACATAATTTCCATATTATTGTCAGCATCTTTTTCAAAACTTGGAGCTGTCGCTGTTAGTGCTCTGTGTTCTGTCCTACATCAAATGTTTGATGCATTTGAGTGCCCAATGTAAAATATTTTCATGCTGATATTGCCAAAACTAGTTTTTGAACCTAAGCTATTAGTTCTGTATAGAACTAAAAATCTTCTTGGACTGTGAGATAAGTGGAACTGCATAGCTGAAGTAGACCTTCTTACAAAAGTCATCTGTTGTGCACTTGTATCTGGTACCATAACTGATCCATGTAACTTGACCTGTCTTTCCTGTTTTCAGTGGGCGTTGATGAAGCCCATGTAATGATTCCTCCTTGTTTTCAGGTAGCAATTTGAATCATAAAATGTTAGGGGTTGGAAGGGCCCTCTGGAGATCATCAAGTCCAACCCCCCTCTCAGAGCAAGGTGAATTTAAAACTTATGTAAAATGCAATAAATACTTTTCTTTTTCTTTTTTTTTTTTTTTCAATTCAGTGCAGGCAATAAGTAAGACAAATGCAGAACTTCGTTGGGATTGTGACCAGCCAACCACCTATTCATAATTTTTTTTCTGAAATATAGGTCATATGATTAAGCAGTTTGTTTATGTCTTAAATTCCAAGCTCTAACTCAACAGGTTATCATACTTTTAAGAAGTCACCAGTAAATTTAAGATATGTTTTAAAAATGCAAGTTCTGAGTTGCTTTGGGATTTTAATATTCATATTAAGACTCAAAATGGAAATTATTTCAAATACTTAATTTAGGTCTATGAATATTTTAAAAGACTAATTTAACGTGTAGGATGTAGTACAGTGCCTAAAGACTGTTTGCAAATCAGGGAAGTTAAATGAGATGGCCTCTATATTTTCATTTGAAGTTATTTTAAAATGTAGATAATTTCTAGTGAGTATCACATGAAGCTTTTTTCTTATGTTTTATTAATTACACCATATATTTTTTAAAGTAATATGAATTACTTAGCCTTTATTCTTTTCTTAACAGAGTAAACTGACAAATCATAGCAGGTGTCTACATTAAGTACTAGCATGCTGTTTCAAGCAAAAATGAACACAAAAGCAGAGAGGATACCCATATTATAAACAATAATCCATACCAAAAATGTTTTAATTGTTATTGACATTAACAGGTTAGGAAAAGACACAAGAACTGGGAAATTTATTTTAGAATTTAACTATGCGGGCTCAGTGTAGCTACACATGCTTTCAATATACATTCATACTTATCTGTCACAGAAATTGTTATAAATTATAGTTTTTACAATTGCTAATAATACTATAGTCCCAAGACTTTCTTCCAGAAAAATGCTATATAAATTCTATGATTGATAGCCTTGTTTTATGTCGTAAGAAACAGAAATCTGAAGGAAGACTTCGGAATTGCAAATATTACAGACTTCATTATAAATTACAACTATAATAAATAATGATCCAGGTATTTGACTTTTTTTCCCCACAGCTGGTAGCTGCTTACAATCATGATAGCATCTCTGTACTACTGTGACCCTAAGGAAGGAAATAATGATCAGCTGCGTAACATCAGCTCTTCCACCCGCTGAACAGAGAAATTGCTGTATGGTATTTCTGGAAACCTGACCATGCATGTGACAGCCCTGTGCTGAATACAGCTGCGCTACTGCCTGGCTTTCCTCCCTTGGACCAGCAAATGCTCTCCCAGAAAACACATGGGAATAAAATGCTCCATTCTGTGGTCGTGGTGGTGAAAGCTGTTACCACCCATATCAACCAGGATAATGTCCACAGTTAACTAGCCCTACCTAGCGCCTCCTCTGAGTTGCATGTGATGACCCATGGGTCATAAACCAGCAATGGCCATTTTCCATGCTGTTTATTTTGTTCTTGGTTGAAAAGGTCTGAAACCATGGGAGGACTGCATTTTAAAGTATGAAACTGAGAGTATGCATTCAAGCTGTCCTCCAGCAAGCATTTAAAAATGAAGCAGCCTCTTGAAAGCCTTGTGTCATATCTACCAGTCTGACATGGATGTAGCATGTGTCATAAAGCCTCTAAAATGGCACTAGATGGTGATAGTTGGGCATTAAATATCAACTTCTCTTTTTCCGAGGGAAAGCATGTCTTCAAAACTATGTTCTAAAAACTGGAAATAATGCATGTGCATATTCTTGCTGCAATTTAAAAAAAAAAAAAAAAGAAAAAAGAGATAACCAGTAAACTCAGTCTTTTAAAATAACAATGCTAAAGTACATATTGTCACTTGTTTAATTAGCTTTGAGATATAGAAAACAGAGAACTAGTAGCCACAACACACATTTTACTTTTAGAAAATCATTCTGATTGCTATCCCATGTTCAAATTCTGAGTAACTCCGCAGTCTATTTTGTGACCAAAACTCAGTCATATAATATGTTAAAAGTTGTAATGGAGCCTTTCAAAGCAGCCAACCTTTTCAAACACGAGCGCTTTAAAGCATCTGAACTTGATAGTTTTATATAAAACTCTAAGTTCCTCTGCCTTTGTATTTGATCTCTAATATAAGGAAACATGAAGTGTAGCAAAATTCATTGAGTAAGTATTGAATATTTTCTTGATATGAACTGCAAAAGTATACACAAGTACAAATATGTTAGGTTTATGGTTTTTTACTTCAACTAATTTACACAAAAACTAGGGCAACATAATCACATGTAAGCCCTACACAGGATGTATCTTACCTCATGAGCACATTCGTGTGCTTGCCCTTTTCTTCTTTTCATTTGCATCAAATTTTCTTGTAACTCATCATATTCACAACACCCCGTTCTGAAATAACTACAATTGAAACCTTGTTAATTGTTTTGGTGATAGCTACGTATCATGCTCCTCCACCATAAATCAATTTCAAGGAAAATCTTCCAACTTTTTAAAAAAATACAAGTGTACTATTGCATATATCTAAATGCTCATAGATATTTTTCCTTATTCCCTAGACTTTCCTCAAACCAGCTGATTAGAAGTGGTTTCCATTTAACTTAAGCATGCATTACGCCAAGCAGAATTTATTACCTCGTTAGAGGGCCTAAAAAAAAAAGTGGGCTCTCTCCTGCTTTGAATATCCCCAAACACAAGACTTTGTAGACTTCTGGTGTCTCTCTCTAAAAAAAACGCACTTCCTTTCTTTTTGTCACTTGTAGCATTCAAAAGTTTTCAGTCAAACTGTTTTAATGTTGAAAAAGCTTTTGCACTAGCCTGAAAGAATACAACATGCTATAACTGAAATGTCTGTGCACGTGATCTGTGAATGTTTGTTGCAATATACCACATGTACTGGTGGAATTTAATCTTAAGCAACACAGTTTCATCCACTGGTGAGAGCTGCCCTTTTGGAGCAGCTCGGCCTCTTCCCTCCATTGAAGACTGACTGGGAACCAGAAATTAGGCATTCATCTTGGCATTTGCGGAATTCAAACCCCAAAGGAATTTTGGAACAGTTCCAAGAAACATAATGACTCAGGCTTCTCAGAAAACTTATTTGGAAATGGCTCTTCCTCTAGAAGAGAGCTAGAAGGACTGGCTAATTTTGCAGTAACCCAGAAGGGACGCTATCCACCCAAGGTTTTGTCTGAAGGAGTTACCATCTGTGATTTTCAGAGCAGTGTCTTAACAGCAGGCCCTGTCCTGACCCACATCAAACCCGAAAGCAGTTCCTAGCATTGGGAAGCAAGAAAATAGCAAAGAAAGGAACATTGCAATGTATAAATGGTCAAAAGACTCACTAGCGATGTGAAATCTGACTAGTGTGGTCTAAGACTGACAGGATTTTACTTTTGTCAGTCAGGTGAATATGAGTCTTCTTGAGTAGTGACATCATCTACTTTTTAAAAGTCACTTGCAGTTCTACAAAGTTCTTTGAACAAAAGGATGTGAACCTATATTTTCAGGAGAACATTATGCAGATCAGAAGGCCCTGGGCTCTAGAAAGTGGTGAGATTTCAGCCATCTTTTGGTTAAGTCTAGACACTTGCCTGCTTAGCATTCATGTTTTGAATTCCATTCTGAGACATGTGCCTTTACAGTGACAATGCAGATCATTCTCAGGAGACATTTTATTATTCACCTAACTTTTAGGCATCTAACTTCTTTCTCTGGATTAGTCTTAAACTGATCTTCTCTGACCTTTTTTATGTGACTGATTTTATGCAGAGTGAAAGCTAAGCATTATTCTGGAAGGAACAATATTGCTTTTTGCAGTTATATTTCAAGTATATTTGACAAGCAGTTAAAGCAACAACAGCCCAGCTCTTTCTAAAAACATACACATGGGCTTTATTATAAGGCAACACCGCCTGTGCTGAACAGGGGTGCAGTTATGCTGCTGTCAGAGGTGGTGACATGTGAGCTAAATGAAGCATCATTGAAGGACCTCAGGGATTAATCCTATTCCTGCTCTGAAAAGGCACTTGTGAGCAGGAGAAGCTCTGCCCCGTTATTTACAAATATTTGGTTTCTGAGCTTATGATAATCATTAAGGGTTTGAGAATATGGCCAACACCTACTCCACAACTCTGTCAGATGTGCTTTGTATTGGTCACTCAACGATCAACAGAGAGAATTTTAGTTACTATCAAATGCAGCACAGGTTGGCAATAGACTTGTAAAGGCAATTGCCTGAGCCTGCATTGAGTATCATTTAAGCCCAGCACCTTTTTTAATCCTCTGACCCATGCCAGACCTCTAGCAATGCTGTGATTAAAGAACTAATGCATTTAAATTAACGTTTAATTTACAGTGCGTTTTACTTGTAAAAAATACAGTAAAGACTTGCTTGGGTATCTTACAGAGTTACTAGGAAGGATGTTATTATTTGAGCAAGTAATTTGTGACATCGTGGTATTCCTGGTGAAATATCAACAGGATGATAATTTATTTTTCACTTAACTGTATACCTCCATTTGCAAGCCTTTGTCTACACCATGACCTTGTAATAACCGTGGTTAACTGCTCTCTGTCCTCTGTCCAAGCAGTTTGAAGAGTAAAAGCGAGTGCCTAATTTGTACCTGACTATTTATTAATCTGCTGTATTACTATGTCAAATATCTTTCAAAAGGCTGATATGTTAAATATATCACTCAACTCCAGATTTCAATGTATTTGTTATGTCTCTTACAGGAGCTTCTGGTTTCTTAAAGCCAGATCATATGTTATACTTTGTAATTAACAAATATATTTTCCCAGGTTTTTCCTTGCTGCAGAGTTGCCAGGTAATTTATTGGTTTATTCCTATTCTTTTATTAATTTTGATGAAGATTTGGCATCTTAGATTCCCATCTTCTAAGGGGTGCACTAGCTCTGTTCACTCATCATGACGTCTTACTTCCAGATCAGGACAATGCAATGATAAACCCAAAGCCAGGAAGGTTGTACTGGCAAGGCATTAAAAAAACCCAACAACATTATAGCTTCAGGAAAGAAAACCTGAAATACTGATTCAGGCAAGCGTGCCAGCTTTTGGGTTCTTACTCTTTGATCAGAATTGTGTAGGCATAGAATGCACATACCCAGGGTTATTGACTTTTAGAGAAGCAAAGTAAGGAAACACAAATGTAAGCCTGACATCCAAACACTCAGTAAAGCACCTACAGTTTCTAAGGATTGCTGACATCCAAACACTCAGTAAAGCACCTACAGTTTCTAAGGATTGCACAAAATACGCTGCTTCTAATGAAATCCATTTTTGAAATAATTTCTAGGTTCAGAAGGCTGAACATTTTCATATAGGCAGTAGACACTCGTCCAGTGATCCTAGCTACAAAGCCAGAAGTGTTTGAAATAGAGCATGTGATTTATAATTACAATTTTGAGACACTCTAAAGGATGACAAGCAACATTGGAATAGGCTGCAGATCAGCCGTGCCATTTCTTTCCCCTGTTGCATCTGGCACTTGTATTTTTCCTTCTGGAAGGAGCTCCACCCCATTAGAGGTCGATACACGGCTCCAGGATCAGAACAATAGAGGCTATGGAAGTAGTTGGAGCTTTTGGAAAAGCTGCTTTCAAAACTCCAGCTGTGACTGACACAAAGGGGTGTGCTTGCCTTAGTCCAGGGAGAGCTGCTCTGCCAGAGAAGCAGCAAGAAGGGATGCTCTCTGTAGCTGAGCTGGAGTTCCTAACCTAGAGGAAACTGCCAGCTAGTTGTGTTAGAGCAAGGAGACAAGAAAGAGTGTCTGCTGTGTGCTACGTGAAGAACTGGCACTGACCAAAGAGCAGCACTGGGCGCTCCATCCCTGGGTTGAGCATCTCTCTGCCAAGAATGAGCGGTTGTACATAAAATAGCAGAGTAGTAATAAATAAAGTATTTCCAAATACATGTTTCTAAAAGACATAGTCATACAGGATTGTTGGAATCCCAGGTTATGGATTTATCAAGAGATGTAAGGGAACATCTCTTGATGTTGTCTTACAGGGAAAATGCTGGATTTCACCATCAAGGAGGAATCACATGGATTCCCAGTTCCAGTGTATCTGAAGGCAAGTTAGGATCCACGCTTTGTAGGATTCAGCTCTGTACATGGGAATGGTGCTTCTTCCCAGGGATTGCTACTTGGAAATTGCTGGAGCACTTCAGATTTTGAAGCAGCTCAGAGCTGCATAGGCCTGCTGTTCACAGTGCAGGGCCTTTCTGGCTTAGGTGTGCCTGAGTGATATCAGCCGTCCAGAGCAGAAGGACATGGTGCCTCTCTCCTCGCTTCCACCGAGGTGGTGCTGGGGCCGCATTGTGCTGCTCAAAGCCCAGGTGTCAGAGCTCATCTGGGAAATCCAAGCAGCAAAAATTAATCAGAGCCTACATGGGGAGAATCAGAAAGTGCTGATGAAACCACAAAGGGAGGAACAGGCGTGACTTTGTCC
>VZZY01023950.1:17022-27267 GCA_013400335.1 Eurystomus gularis | reverse complement strand
AAAACTGGAGAGGGACTTTTTACAAGGACATGCAGTGACAGGACAAGGGATGATGTCTTTAGGCTGAAAGGGGGTAGATTCAGATTAGATGTAAGGAAGAAGTTCTTCATTGTGAGGGTGGTGAGTCACTGGAACAGGTTGTCCAGAGTGGTTGTGGTTGCTCCATCCCTGGAAGTGTTCAAGGTCAGGTTGGATAAGGCTTTGAGCAACCTGATCTAGTGGAAGGTGTCCTTGCCCTTACCCTGTCCTTCTAGGTTGGAACTAGATTATTTTTAAGGTTCTTTCCAGCCCAAACTGTTCCATGGTTCTGTGACATGCCAGTCTTGCAAAATGAAGTATTGTTTTGGGTATTTTAGCACTCATGAAACAAAAACAAGATAGAAACAAAAGAGACCCAAGTGGTTTCTGCTGCAATCATACCTCCTCTGGCTCTTCAAAGGAACCCCCAAAAACTTCCTAAACTCCTTAACTTGCAGAAATGCAAAGATCACCTTATCCAGGATCAAAAGACAGAAACATTTCAACAGTACACAGCAGCAATTAAAGATTAGAAGCATTGTGGCTTTGTTTTGTATTTCAGGTTGGTGGAATTGAAAGGAGTAGGATGTAATCATCAGCTGGATGTTGTCCAGGACTCTGAGGCTGCGTCTATACCTGTAAATTAACTGTAGCTGGGTCTCTCTCTTGTGCAGAGGCCAGCTGGCACAGGATATCCTGCATCTGTACTATTAAATCCTCTCACCCTCCAAAAAAATGGGGTTGACTCCAGATTGCCTACTGAGAATGGGCACTACTCTGTGCTAATTCCCAGGCTGTGTCTAGGCATCATTTGGGAAAATGCTAGTTAGATCGTGCCAAAACCATGCCAAGCAGTGTTTTAACAACTTAAAGTACAGAAGATCGAGTTCTAATGTCCAGGGACATTTTTGCAACTGTTCATTCTGATGATAAAGATGTGGCCTGGCAGTTTATGTTATGGCTCTAGCAAGACTACCTCCAGGTTCTTTGTGGGTACTGCTCATTGCTTTCTTGTCCTCAGGTCCCCTCTGAAGGTCAGTGTACTGCTGGGGTTCCTCCTGTTGCCAACAGTCTTCCTCGAACCTCCTGATGGCATTTATGCGTGTGGTTTTGCCATGGCATGGGCAAAGCAGAGGCAAAAGGTGGCTCAGGAGAGACTCTGGCATTGCAAAGTACTTCACAATAGCATTACGTTTACGGAAGTTGTCAGAAGCTGGCCATTCAGATGTGCGATGTCTTTCCAGGGTGATTTACAGAAAGACGTGGGGAGCGCTGAAAGTAAACCTGGGTCGCAGGTGCTGCACTGTGGCTAGCTACACCAAGGACATTAAACAGAATCTTGCACAGGCTCTGGATGAAGTTGATACCATAAAGCTATTCCTTGTCCAGATTTGTTTTATGCACTCTTATGTGCTATCTCAGAAGTCTCCCATTCAAGAGTGTTTCCCGTGTAATAGGAAAAGACAGCATTATGGTGCAGGATCTGGACTGCAGTGTGCTGTAAGATGATGACATCTCCCTGGTCCAAAGCTGGGGTGAAATGAGGGAAGGGTCACAAGCTTGACTGCGAAAGTTGTGATGGTAGCTGTTAAAGGCTTTTTGCGAAGAAGCAGGGGGTGAGCTGACCCCTAGCATCCTCTCTGACATTCCCGCACCCTGCTAATGGCAGCAGAGACGACTTTCTGCTAATGCAAATGTTCACAGCTGTATGCTGGATGTTGCTGAGTGGATAATGGCTGATGAGGTTGCCTGTAGACAGTCACTCCACTACCAGTGTGTAATTAATTGCTATGTAAAGTGCTCTGAGATGTGGTGCTGCTGAAACGCCGGGTGTATAAATGCCATCCCCACACAAAAGGGAACAACATGCAAATTCTCTCAATATATTTTTAAATACAAGCATTTTTCAGCTGTTTGCTCTTTTGTAAAATTTATTAGCACCCCTCCTGGGAACTGGAAGGCAGCAAGGGCAGCGCGCATGAGTGAGCTGGCTTCCAGAGGCTCCTACTCTTCATGCCGCTTGGCCCCAGATGCCGGGGGGGTCATCTGTTTTTCTTCTCCTGTTCCTTTCACCTCTGTTAAACTTCTGTTTCCCCTTTCATTTGCTTGCTCACGTGGTGAGCTGCTGCCTGTCTGGGGAGGGCAGCAGGGAAGGAGAATGCTGTTTGGCAAAGGGCAGAGGCTTGTAAGGGCTCCAGCCACTGTTTCCTTGTGAAAGAGAAAGGTTCCTTGTCCCACTTCCAAAGGAAATATATTGTCTCAACTGGGTGCCACCCAGAGAGGTGGTTTCAGGCCAGATGGAGCTAGAAAGGAAGTGGTGTCAGGTGGCAGGTCTGCCTGCAAAGGACAAAGCCCTGCTCATCTACCTATAGAGGTCTAACACCAGCTCTGAGGAAGAGATGGGAACAAGTCTATCATGAGGTGATTGACAAGCCTCAGCATGGTGGCCTGAATGGAATGAAATTGAATGTTTCTGTGTGATCTTGCCTAGATGAAACTGCTTTGGCAGTGGGGTTGGACTAGATGATCTCTAGAGGTCCCTTCCAACCCCTGCCATTCTATGATTCTGCAAAGGCTATGAAATCTTGAGTGCTAAAGATTGCATGAAGGTGGCAAGATGATTCCCTGCTTTCTATACTGAGGAGAGGACATCCAGTGAAAATATCATGGAAGTTTAAAACATAAGATGGGAAGTACTTTTCCTCAGGGCATACGATCCTGTTAGAGAATTCGGTGAACAACTAAAGGGCAAACAGGTTAAAAAGAAGTAGACTAATTCAGGTCCACCATAGGCCATACGACACAGTGGTTTGGATGCTACCACTGCTACAAGAACTCCTAGACCTCCAGCTGTCAGAAGCTGGGAGAATATATGGGAGGTACGTGGATGTGTCACGGTTCTTGCAGTCATTTCCTGGGCATTTTTTGCTGTTAATGAATAGAAAAAGGACATGGGGACTATATGGAGTGGAAATCTATGGGATTTTTATGTGCTAATATTCAATAGATTAAGCAATGAGTAGTTGACAGATCTTGAACAGAAATTATGAGCAGGGAATCAGTTTAATGAGCACTTTTCTGTGGTGTTCCTGAGAAGGCAGTCATAGCTTAGATGCAATTTAATTTTTCCATCGATGGTCTGGAAATAAATAAAAACAGTGCTGCTAGCTAAAATGCACAGATAACCTACAGTTTAGAGGAATGCTTAATATGGCTTGAGGATGTGTGGAATGGGCTCTGCGTCCTCCAGTAGTCCAGGTGTGTAAAGCACATATTCTTACAGCATCAAACTGGGAGACAGAGTGGGAACCAGGAGGAAAGGTTGAAGCTGTGGAGTGGTGAACAGCAGAATTGCAGAACAGCTGAAGCTGGAAGTCATCTCTAGAAACCATTTTCTCCAACTCCTTCTGCTCAGAATAAGGTCAACCAGAGCAGGTTGCTCAGGACCATGTCCAGTGGCATTCTGAATACTTCCAAGAATGGAGACTCCACAATCTCTCTAGGCAACTCCTTGCAGTGTTTGCACACCTTCACAGTGAAAAAGCTTTTTCTTACATTTGAATGGAATTTCCTGTCTTCCAATTTGTGCCTCTTGTCCCTTTCACTGGCACCACTGGGAAGAGTATGGGTCGGTCTTCTTTACTCACCCTACCATATCAGCATACTGAGAAGATCCCTGAACCTTCCTTTCAACATGCTGGACAGTCACAGCTCTCAGTCTTTTCTCACATGCCAGATGCTATGTTCCAGCTCCTTCATTGCCTTTGTGACCCTTTGCTGGACTTTTTGCAGTAGTTTTCCAAATATCTTGTACTGGGGACAGTACTGGACACAGCACTTCAGATGTGTCTCACCAGTGATGAGTAGAGAAGGATCTTCCTCCACCTGCTGGCAATGATCTGCCTAATGCAGCCCGGGTGGCTGTTGGCTTTGTTTGTGACATTGCTGGCTCATAGTAAACTTGGTGTCCACCAGGACACTCAGGTCCATCTCTGCAAAGCAGCTTTTCAGCTGACCAAGTCCCTAGTGTGCAGTGGTGTGTGTGAGTCCCTCTGGAAGGCAATGACTCCAAAGAAGATTGAGAGGTCTTAAAGGAAGGTCCTTCATCTGGACTTGTGTTCTCTGTTTGGTGGTGGGACCAACTAATGCCAGATTGAAGGAGACTGGTGAAAGGACAGGACTAATTTTAGCTCAGTGTAAGTCACAAGGGGACAGATAACAGAAACCCATCTCCAGTTCAGGGACCTGTGCTTTGTCAGGAGCAATGAGAAACTGGAGAGGATGCAGAAGGCCATACAAATCTGGACTGGAGAAAATGCTTCCAAGAGAGCAATTTGTTCAGCTTATCAACAAGCTCAAGTAGCAGCTTCCTGTGTGCATGCACCTGCTATAGAAGGACTCTTAAATCTAAAATAGATAGAAATGCTCAAGACAGACCAGTGCCTGCAAGCTGAACACAAACAGACGTGAGCAGGAATCCAGGCACCTGTTTTGTTGGTCATTATCTCTGGGAATAAATTGCCAAAGATCTTGATACAGATTTCTTCTCCTGATGGCCTTTCATCAAGACTGTGCAACTGTAGTTGAACCCAATTTGTCAGGTGGCTCACTGTGATGTCATGACCTGTGATGTCCAAGATTGCAGACTGGGCTTTCCTTGCCATAGTCTTTAGCTCTGACTAGAGTGGTCCTGAAGTGATCATGAACACAACACATGATGTAGAGTGTTTCCCTGCTCTCCACGTGGCTGGCAGGCTGTGGGTAGCCTCCCTTGCTGGAATTTAGCTTGTGTGGGCTAGGATTTCAGAAAGTGGAGAAACAGGGAAGATTGGTGCAGAGGGTGGACGTTGCAGCTATTTCTCAGAGATTGAGGAGGTACCTTCATTCACAGGAAGGCAAGAACCCTACAGAAGGCTTCTAGAGCACCTAAGGGGACAGCTGGCTAGCTGTAGTCCTGTCCCAGAGGACAGGAGAGACCAGTAGCAAAAGTCCATCATTACCTTTAGGCATTGATTGGGCTGCTGAACTTTAGAAGGAAGAATCTTCTGAGTTTTTGCATAACAGAAGGGTCATTATATGGAAATCTTGATGGATTTCCAAACTCTATCATGCCTCTTTTTCTTGGGATCTCAGCTATTACTCACAGTACCAGTGTCCATGTCTGGTAGCAGATGACCTCTGCAAAGAAGACCATTCACCCAGTGATGACCAGACCCCAGATTTTCAGCCAAGCACCTCTTTAAGTCAGCAAGGGCCACTACCAATTGTTACTGCTGTGGCTTTCTGCAAATGAAGCAGAAATAGAGATGAAGGTCTATGATGGGAAGAAATCTATAGGCACAAATGTCTTTTCCTTTTTCTCTGCTTTTGCTCATCACCCACAACAGCTTCTATTTCTAACCCTGTGTTTAAAAAAGCCCAAAACAAACCCCTGAAAGTCAATATTTATTTTTCAGGCTTCCTCTCCCCTGCTGTTCATCTCTGAATTTAATGCTTTTGAAAGGTGAATGATTGACGATTTACTGAAAACGAAGTTAAAATATAAATAATTCCACGATTCAGCTGCTGTATTAAGTAGGCATATGAGAAAAGCCCAGAAGACCAAGGTTGGCTTTTATTATTAACAAGGAAAAAAAAATTAAATTTAAATAAATGTAATATTTATTAAAATTTCCTTTCACGCTGTTACCTGAGGTTCATAAAACTTTTGAGCTGTGTCAGCTTTGCACTCCCCAGTACATTGAACTCCAGGGAAAACTATAAGCAAATTCTTAAGATCAATGCAAACTACTTCTCCATTACTCAAAAAAGGGAATTTTAACTATTTTTGAAGGCCCCAGGACTCCACTAATCCAGATATAAAGACTTTTTTCACCTTCAAACTTCACAGTTCCAACTCCCCTTTCACCTTATCTCCTCCCATTGCCACCCCAACACACACAGCCCTTTACACACTGAGGAAAGTGAATATACATCCTTTAGCTCATTTTCCATCTTTCACATGGCCAACTGCCAACTGGAATTTGCGAAAAGGTGAAGAGCGCTGCATTGAGGGTGTTCTTGTGCAGCCTGTCCCCACAGCAGTGCCAGTGCTGAGGAGATGTAAGGCTCTGCTAGGTGATGGTGGAAAGAATGGAAACCTGTTTTCCAGGGATGAAGACACTAGAGTGACAAAGCCAGGACATGTGCTTAGGACAGAGAAGAAGGGTTTTGGGATGAAGGCTTTCTTAGCATTCGGTTGAGAACCAGGTTTGGATTTTAAAGACAATGAAAGGATCCTGTAGGTCTTGCCTTTATGGTTTTAATGACAACAACACACTAGAAAAGAACTATATGAAGCAATTTTGTCTGAAATACAGTTGCTGTTCAGTGCTGGGCTTCAAAAATCTTCCTACCTATGCATACAAAAACAAAGCTTCTAGAGCTTGATGGAGCATGGCTGAGCTCTTCCTTAAAATGGAAGAAGTCATGGAAAGGAAAAGTAGTTTTAGCAGCAGATACTCAGCTTTCAGTGCATGAGACTGGCGGCTTAGACCTGTCCTTGCGTTCAAGTTTGCCCTCACATAAGCTGTGGAGAAACATTCCTATAATTGTCACTCAAGGAAACCTGAGGACTACATGGGAAGGAAACACATGGTTGCAACACCTTCAGCAAACACTCAGCCATGCCCTGGTGTGTGGGTAAACTGGGTGTGCTGTGCTCAGTCACGAAACTGGTCTGGGAGGACTTGACAATTGCTTGCAACTATGACAGAGGGGACTTGCAGATTGCCTGAGCTCGGGCTGCCTAGAGGGCAGTGGGGTGGCCATAGGACCAAGGCTCAAGCATCTCTCTGGTGACAACAGCACAGAGCTATAGCATTTGTTTATATGAGCTGAACATACCGAATGTAGCCTACTAATACAATCTGGTGTACACCCCTGGTTTGGTTGGGGAGGGAGGAAAAACACATGGAGGTGACAGGTATCAAAATTTAGCCTAAGTACAGCAGAGTCTGCAGGGGTATCAAAACCAAATGCTCTGTCTTAGAGGAATTCATCTAGGTGTGAAGGATCTTGGTCTCTACATTAGGATGTCAATACTGCTCAGAATTTGAAGGAGATTCCATGCACAAAGACAAATTTTGCTCCTGGTGAAGTCACTGGGTTTGGAGAGTACTAGTAGGCTTGGACTTTCTAGGAGTGGATTCAGCGTAAAAAAATGAGCTCTATAAGAATGTGCTTTGATGTTGATAAATGTGCCTTGTGGAGGCATTAAAAAAAAGAAAAAGCAAGAGAAAGAAGGATGTTGAAAAGGATGATAAAGCAAGATAAAGATACATAGGATTTGGAAGCATTTGAAAAAACCTTTTTATAAAGCTGTGCTAGGCACGTCCCATCAAATTTCTCCTGCTGTGAGGAATTTTCATGTTACTTTGCAGATAAACTTGTTGCAAGCCTGCTGTCTGCCTCCATGGTGACAGAAAGACGTCTCGAAGGAAATGGCCCTGCCTCATCATTTCCTCTTTGGTTCCAGGCAGCATCTGTCACTGCAGAGCTGGGCTGTGAGCTGCAAATTAGACTCATGTCCCCGCTGGCCTGGGGAAGCTAAGTGAAGCTGCATTTTGTTCATTGAAGGCTAACTTTCCCAGGGCTTCCTTTGGTCTTGCCTGGGCAGAGTATCACTTGTTCATGAGGGACTTGTTGCTTAGGTCTCTGCTCCAGAAACCATCCACCAATAAATGTTTTAACTGTTGTTTTCTGTCTCAGGTGGCTTTTGGAGGGGTAAAGGGGAAGGGAGGAAGAAGTGAGGTTGATAGGGGATACAAGATAACCTGGGTCTGGAGGAAGACAGGCAGGTTGCATGAATTGACTGTCAGGCAGACAGAGGAGGGGATGTTTGTCACCAAGGTCTGACTTCTTAAGGATGGAAGGGTTAATGCAATTGTACTGTATGTGCTGATCTGCTGCTTGGTGCCTCTTTCGTGCTAACTTTTAACTCCCTTGAATAAGTTTTAGGTAGAGGAGAAAGAAATCTCAAAGTTATCAAGCTCCTGCAAGTTTTGTGAAGATAGGCATCTCCATGGAAGAAGGATGTCCTCTAAAGTGTTACTGATATTCACAAGTATTATACCCTCGGTCTCCTCCTGCTGATGATAGGCTGGGCTAAGTGCAGAATTCCCATAAACAGTGAAAGACACACACAATAACTTTACCTTGAGTCATGGGAAATCAGTCTTGGTTCTTCAGTTCACAGAAAATCTTGTTTTGGGTGGTTCACATGAAAATGAAGAGGAGACATAGGAATAGAGAAAAATGAAAGAGAGAAGGAAGGAAAGTATAACTACACCAGAAACTGGACCAAGTGAAGAGAGTATTTTGGATGTTGGGAGTAGGAAAACTGGTTTTCCTTGGAAGGCATTAACAGCTCTGGGCTTTTCCTGCTTGTTATCAGCTCACACAGAGATACATTCACCTTTTCCTAATGAGACCATCAACCATAGCAGTTCTCTGTGGCATCTCCTTGCATTACAGAGTGTAAGGATGCTTGGCTTTACCAAGGACCAGTGCAAGTCAACCGGATGTGTGTCTGGGAAGAGATGGAGGGAACTCACTTCTCCCCTCTTTGCCTATTTCCTACTAGATCCTTATCTACATCTCTGGCACTGCACTGACTTGAAAGGTCACAGACCCTTTCTTGGTTTAATATTTTCTTAAAATCCCATTGAAGATTGAATTAGATGTCTTTGAGTTTCCTGCATGGAGTCAGCCGAGGGATGGCTAGGAGGCAGCTATTTGTTTGCAAACAGTGTTCTACCCTTGGGCGGTTCTCCCATGTTGGCTGCTGTAGCAGTTGGATCTTGTATTGCACCTCCACCCCATTACTTGTTACACTCCGTCCTTCCCAAAATAAGACCCCAGCTCTAAGCCAGAGAGTGCTTATACTTATTGCATCTTAGCACAGGGGGTGTGAGCTAGGGCAGCAGTTGGTGTTCGAAAGGCAAGTAAAAGCTGACAGTCCTGATTGAAATGTGTCCCTTGAAAATATTTCTTAGCAGAAAACAAACTTCTACATTAAATGGAATCTTTCTGTAGAACATTAGAGTTGGAATGTTCTATTGGGTTGGAACTAGATGATCTTTAAGGTCCATTCCAACCTAAAACATTCTATGATTCTAACATTACCAGTTCTATAGAAATTTTCCAATTTTTATTTAACAAAATGTTGCTTATATTTTTCATCTTCTTTCCTCTTGTTATTTTGAAAATTGCTTATGTTATTCAGTTTAAAACAGGAAAAATCCTAGAAAAATTTCTAGCTGACAGAAGATTTCTGCTTTTTTCATACTAAGTGTTGAAAAATAGTGAATAGGTCTCAGTTGCCCACAGCATAACACTCATCATGCAAAAATGAACTCATCTTCATCTAGTGAATGTTATGTGCTTAAAGTAAACAGATGACATTATTAGTTCAATACAGCTCTGTGTGATTTTGACAGTGTTGTTTTTGCATTTGTGGGTTCAAATCCTGCTTTGGACTGCACAACATTTGAACTTTGCATTTCTTCTGAGTTTAAATCAGTACCCTTAAAAGGAAGAAGGGTGAAGTAAGGAAGGGGGAAGGGGGAAGGGGAAGGGGAAGAGGGAAAGGGGAAAAGGGAAGGGAAGGGAAGGGAAGGGAAGGGAAGGGAAGAAAAATCCATTGCTGGTTTCATGATTCCTCCAGCTTCTTGACTTTTAAGGGATCAAGTCTTCCAATTCTTGCAGGATAGTCTCTGAGGCCATGTTAAGTCACCCTTGTAATTACCGTCTTTAAAAAGAAAATTTGGAGTGCTTTAAAAGCAGATTCCCTTGTATTAAGAGATGGTACAGGCATGAAGCAGTGTGCTCCAGTGAGCTGGAGTTAACTTCCCGTTTTTCCACCTCCTTGCCTTTGGTACCAATCTCTGGTAATTTTACTTTAGCGGCTTGGTTGCAGAGCGTTAACTTCTGCTCTGTGTGGTGAGAATACGGGTGATATCACTGCAGATCATTGTGCTGTGCTCTCTCACAGCTATGCTTGGCTGAGAGGGACTGCAACTCTCCCTGCACATCACACAGAGGTATTTCAGGCAAAGCCTTTATGATAAATTAGGGAATGTGGTCAGCCAGAAACAGCCAGAGCGCTGTTTTATTAATCTGCGGGTGGATAACAATAAAAATGATGAAAGATCTAATCAACTACATTATTAGCTAGAGTTTGGAGGG